>PVKS010046389.1:0-13322 GCA_004027875.1 Aplodontia rufa
TAGAAACAATGACATTGCAGCCTTCGAGGGTAAATGGATGGTTATGGAAGAGATCATGATGAGTAAAACCAGCTTAACCCAGAGATCTAAGGGTCGATTGTCTCCACTCATCTGTGGAGGTGGGGACTAGACCCTGGACAATGAGAAAGTTGGTCTAGAAACATGAGTTAAATTCAGATAAGATGTAATGCTTTACAATCTAATACTATTTTTAGATTTATAATGGGAAGGGGAAGGGAGGGTAATTGGGGGGGGGCACTCCTGGGGACAGTTGCAAAGTCCAGAATATATACAGATCTTATACACATTTTATATTGTTTTGTTAAAATCTTGTAAGGTTGCTCAAAAATAAATTTAAAAAAATAAAAAAAAAAGAATTTGTATCTCTATGTTTATGAAATACTGGCTGTGGTTTTCTTGTAGTGCCTGTCTGGTTTTGATGTTAGGGTAAGTCTGGGTTCATAGCTTGAGTTAGGAAGTATATTATATTTCTATACTCTTAAAGAGATTTTCGAGAATGGGAATAATTTCTCTAAAATAGTAGATTTCATCCTTGAACTCAGCTGAGTCTTGAGCTTTCTGTTTTGGAAAATCATAAACTATTGATTCAATTTCTTTATTAATTTAGGCACATTAAGATTGAGATCTGTATCTCTGCTTATTTTACCAAATACATGCTTCTCTCAAGTGCGCAATGGTGGTTTTCCTCCTATTCATTGGTTTCAATTGTTGACTGTTACTATCACTATTAACTTCACTGATACTATTTATCGCATATTTGATTCTTCAGAAACCAGGTGACATCAAATGTTCAAGCCAGAATATCTAGAGTCAAATCTCCAAACTTCTTTCCTTGTGTAACAAATACAATCTCTCTCATCCAGTTTACTGTTTCTTTATTTAAATAAAGCTCGCATGCATAAATTTGCTTTAAGTGTGAAATGAGTTAACAGATGAAAGGCACTAAAAATTACCCAATGCTACAAGTATAAGTGCTTGCTATGGGTTTGCTGTTATAAAGTTATGAAATCCTGTGATTTGTTGATTTTCCCATTTCTCTGAACCTTCCATCATGACCAACCCAACAGATTATAAGAGATAAGTAGACTGAAAGATTAAAAACTGGAAGACATAGGAATAGAATAGAATAGAGACAAACCCTCAAACTTACAGTCATCTGATGCTTTTCAAAGGTGCAAAAATTATACAATGGAGAAAAGATAGCCATTTTACCAAATGGGGTTGCAAAAACAGGATATTTACATGTAGAAGAATGAAACTAGATTCCTATCTCTCAAACTAATGAAAATAAAATTAAAGTGGGTCAAAGACCCAGAAATTTTACTTGACACTTTGCAACCATTAGAAAAAAATGTAAGGTGAATATCTATCATATTGGTGACGCAGAGAAAAGTTAAGCAGTCAATGTAGGCAGAAAAATGTGGGTGGATAAGAAGAAAATTAACTGATGGTCATCTTTCCTGAGAGGGCAAAGACATCCCCGAATGCTAATAAGAGTCTGACAAGATAGGCCCAGATGCAGACACTCCCTGCTGCTAAGCAAGGAACCACATTCTTTCTATTGGCACCTAAGGCTGGACCAAAGACTGGACCAGAATTCCCCTCACCTGTGTCCTAGGTACAGGGGCAGGGAAGCAGTGACCAATCGAGGAGAAGATGTCATATAAAAAGGGCAAACCTCACTGCCTCATCAGCTCTGTCCCCTTACCCACTCCAGGGGAAGTCTGCTCTTTTCCCTATGCTTTCCTTTCTATAAAATGAAATCCATTCTACTACGTTTGCCTCGGTGTCCCTCAGTTTCGTTTTTCAACTCCAAGAGAACACGAACTCAACATCCACATCACTGGCATCACTGTTACTAGAGTCAGAGTGTGTTTGGGGGCCAACTGTGTAATTCACATCTCCACCCTGTCATTACACTAAGAAATGGGGGTAGACACAGATGGATCTTGGAAAGAGTTGCTACCTGTTTTGCATAGATTTTAACCAATGACTGTGGTACTAATGATGTGGGGTTTTTACAATGTGCCTGGATTCTCTGCTCCCACTGGCGAATAGAGTCTGAGCCACTACAGATTCCAGCTGCCAAAACATCCCACTTCTAGTGTTTGCAGCCATTCCCAGTTAAAACTGGAAATTTGGGCTGGCTGCAGGTGTCTGCAGCCAAAAGTGTTAGTAACTCCCCAGCTAAAAGCTGGGTGTTGCAGCTCTTGGTGTGGTGGAAATTCACCCCAGGAATTCGGCGCCAATCTCCTGGGTCCTTGTCTCATGAATTTGAAGAATAAAATCCACGGACAATCATGGAAGGGGAAGTAAAAGGAGTAAGATTTATTTAGGAAGAAGAGCAGAGACTCCACAAGGTGGAGGGACACCTGGAAGCAGGACACCATCTATTGGAGGTTAGGCCAGGGATTATAGGATTATATTGATTTGGGGTATGAACATAATGAACATTCATGCAAAGCAGGCATTGAGAAATGCATCTACATCATTGGTTGAACCCTATGTAAAGTAGGCATTGAAGCTTAGTACCACAGTCATTGGTTAAAATCTATGTAAAACAAAAGTTGCAAATACATCCTAGTTCCCACCTGTGACCACCCCCATCTCTTAGTTGGGACTAAGGTGAGCCTCATGGTCTTTTTGCATTTGAAGGCCCTGAGCATGCCCTGTCAATCACTCTCTACCAGTTAGTTAGCTCATAGAGGGGGCCCTTTCTTCCTGTCCTGACTACCTAGCCATTTTACTATCTCTCCTAAAACTGTCTGAGTTTCAATGCCTGCTTTGCAGAGGTTTCAACCAATGATGTAGATGCATTTCTCAATGCCTGCTTTGCATGAATGTTAATTATGCTCATACCCCAAATTAATATAACCCTTAGTCTGACCTCTATTAGATGGTATCATGCTTGCAGGTGCCCGTCCGCCTTGCAGTCTCTGCTCTTCTTCCTAAATAAATCCTACTCCTTTTTCTCCCCATTCTGTGGTTGTCCATAGATTTTATTATTCCAATTCATGAGACAAGGACCCGGAAGATTGGCGCCAAATTCCTGGGATGAATTTCCACCACACCAAGAACTGCAGCATCCAGCTTTTAGCTGGGGAGTTGCTAACACTTTTGGGCTGCAGAGACCTGAGGAACCTGCAACTAGCCTAAATTCTCAGTTCTAACTGAGAAGAGCTTCAAACACTGAAAACGTGGAATTTTGTAGCCAGGTCCTCTTCATTCACCAGCAGGAGCAGAGAATCTGGCCTCATCTCCAAAACCCGGCACCACTAATACTCTGCTTCACAAATATCTCTTCAAGATTAGCTGCCTCAGCTTTAAAATCCCAGATGTCCCCTCCTTATCTTTAACTGCTAGTAACTTTCCCATTTGTGACCCCATGGAGGAGTAACCAGAGCTGCCTTCCTTTTTTCAGGCTGGAGCAATTGCCCCACAAGTGACACTGCCAAGAATCAGGGAGACTCCCATGCTGACTTGGAGGATGATCAAGAAGTTAGCCCAAAAAGCTGAGGTAGTGCTGACCATGCCTGGCGACACACACAACCCAGAAACCTTGTTTATTGCCATGTTTGTTGGACGCGCTTACACAATAGACTCCTGGTAGCTGAGACAAGAGATTTTATTAAAGAGGGTGGGGTGTGTGTGACAAAATGGCTGCTCCCAGGATCAGAGGAAACAGCAGCATGTGGCCTGGAGTGAGCGAGTTTATTAGCTCTAGTGGCTCTCTCTGGAAAACAGGTCTCTGGTGGTTACCTGGGCCTCAGGTGTAGTGAGGCATGGGAAAGGAATTCCAGTAACGCTGTGGGGAGGTGGGCGTGCCTCTAAAAGGTTGTGCTTTGTGAAAGAGGAATTTACATCTAAATATGGCCATCCTTATTGACAGTTATCTAACAAAGTTGTCTGTCCTTACCTGCTTGGTATCTCTAGGGTTTAAGCTGGTGTCCTCTGAGCTTTCCTGTATGAACTCTTTTAGGAGGCCCCCTGACATGGGAGAAGCCAGCCTTTCAGTTTTTAATATTGGAACCACCTGGTTCTCACTTTGGTGTGGTCCCCTTGAGATAGGAAAAGTTAGGCAGTTGGGGTAATTAGAATGCTGGAGTCAATCAAGTGAAAAACTTTTTTTTTCTTTCCTTTAAGATCAATTTGACATCCCCCAATGCTAATGTGAAGGGTGTGGCAGGGTGGTTTCAAATGCAAATACCCTTCTACTGAGCAAACTCTCACATTCTTTCTTTTGATGCCTGAGGTGCAAACCCAAGGCTGGACCCAACCAGAATTTCTCACCCCCAGGTTTGGGGGAAGGGAGAGGAAGATAGATTGAAGGGTGAACCTCCTGTTAAAAGGACAAACCTAGCTGCTATTTGGTTCTGTCCCCTTCCCTCACTCTGGGGTAAGTCTGCTCTTTTCCCTACACTTTACTTTCTATAAAATAAAGTCTGTCTGCTATGCTTGCCTCTGCGTCTCTCGGTTTCATTGTTTGACTCCCAGTGGACATGAACCTGACATCCACAAAACCGGCAACACCCTGACTCCCTGGTCTTTGAATCTATACTCTGTGTCTGCATGGGTCCATGGGTTGTAGCCAACACACAAGGAATTCAACACACAAGGAGTTACACCTTTATGTGTATGTAAAATCACCAATCAAAAATAAATAGAAGAAGAGAAAGAACAATGTAAAGTAGAGGAGAGGGAGAAAGGGAGGAAAGAGAAACGAGGACTGAAATAGAGTGCATCAAGTTCCATGCATGTATGACTGTCAAAATGAACACAAGTGCCATATAAAACTGTAATGCTATTAAATAAACAACTAAATAAATAGGGGGAAGGAATCCCTTTTCCTTTCCTCTGTGGAAACAGATTTGATGAACAGATTTGATGAAGAAATCATTGTAAAAATAAAAAGAGCTGCCAATCTTACTCCGTTAACACTTCCATTGTGCATTTGTTGAATGTACATAACTCTCCTGTACTTTTAAGAAAAAATATGCTTTCTGTGATACAAAAAAAACATATCAAATCAGGTTTGTAAATACACATATATTGTAACAGGAAAAGTAATGTTAAATTCCTTAAGATTACATCTGTTGGAAAATGTCCTGCTTTATGACACTCTTAGCGGCCGTTAAAGTTAATTGTAGTGTTCTATAAATGTATCCAAAAATGGCCAAGCTAGAGGAATGTTCAAATGAGTTGAATTTACTCTACTTGAGTAATTCTAAAATTCATAAATTCTTAGTATTTTAAACATTAAGCTATGTATGAATTCTACTCAATATCATAGTTCAAAATTAATGAAAGTAAAAAATGGCTAAAGACCAATATTTGTCCTGTTGTGAGATAATTCAATATATCCTTGAAATTGAATTCTGTTTTTCTACCTCTAAAATATTTTCAAATAATTAATAATTTATTTCTTTTAAGATGTCTAATCCTTTGGGATGAGTGTAGACTCCAGGTTTTCTAAAGTTACTTGAATTAAAATATAGCATTTGAAAACAAAAAAATGAAACAATGTATTCACATATAGTATATATCATATGTAAAACAGTATATATAATAAATACCAAGTTGATAAAAAAGAAAAAAAAACTTATTTCATAAAATTTGGATACTATTCCATCCTCAATTACATATCAATTACATCATAATACTTGTTTCTATACCACATAGTGGATTTCAGAATTCATATTGTTATTACATCACATAATATTTAGCATATACAATATAAATACATGTATATGCAATACATGTATACTTCTGTGTATATTTTATAGTATATAAAATGTGTATGGAATTACACATATTAACATATAATATTTGATCCTCTGTATGCAAGATAGAAATCATAAAGTGAGACTTTCACAAATGTAACAAACAATACTCACACTGCTGCCTGAATCAGGTGTGTCTTCATCATCCATCCTCAGGTGTACCTTATTAAACTTCTAATAATTGGAGTTTTATAATCCATTTGTTTTATTCCTTTTTTTTAAGAGAAAGAGAGAGAGTGAAAGAGAGATAATCACTTTTATTTATTTTTCCATCTGGCTTTTATTTCTCTGACACTTAGTTGTATATGTGGTGCTCACAGATGCCAGACAAATGTTCCAAACACTGAGCTATCACACTCTAGCCCCTGCTTGTTTTATTCTTTTTTTTTTAAGAGAGAAAGACAGTGTGAGAGAGAGAGAGAGACAGAAAGACAGAGAGAATCAATTTTTATTGAGTTTTTCACATGGCTTCTGTTGCTCTGACACTTAGTTGCCTACATGGGTGCTGGGGTTTTACCCCGTATATTCATGCATGCCCCTGAGCCACCACGCCAGCCCCTGCTTGTTTTATTCTTAACAATTTAATCATAAGTAATCTCTAAACTGTATTGTTTACAGGTATTTTTCCCTTAAGTGAGGTATACATTCAACAGGGCGCTCAGTAATGCTTCCATCGAAGAAGTTTCAATGTTAACTCACGATTTTGATGTTTACTTATCACTAAAACAGTGGAATAAAAAGGTTACCATTTTGACTTTTGCACTAGATTGAATAGAAAATATATTTGGTCTAAAAGTGGAGGGCAAAGATGAAGAATACATGTAAACTAAAGGTTCTTTGCTGTCTCCCAATAACCCTATGAACAGTAGTAAAAATTTGAGGAAAAAACTATTGAAAGCAAACATTAGCTGAACTACTAATGAATGAGACATCTCAGGGGTAAACACAGGGTCTTCCACCAGGTAAATAGTTCCAGTGTAGTGACGTAGTTACTGAGAAAAAAGAAGCATCAAATAAGTGCAAGAGGATGTAACAAGACAACTGTGTCTATGCATAGCTGTTGTGACTACATTAGTATGTTCGTACATCATCTTTCTTGAATTTAAATATATCTATTTTCTTTTCTGCACTGTCTGCCAACTCTTTCTCATTCTATTTCACAAAGTATTTTCCTTTTCATAATATGCTATATATCTGTTTTTCCATTATGTTAAGGGGCAATTGGAAATGAATTATCAGAAAGATGGCATCATCTAAAGACTGATGTCATGCCCAATCAGGGAGTCTCTTGAGAGATGTGATAAGCATGTTTTTCTAGCATGAGAACACTATGTTAGACTGATGTTGGTTATTTGGGAATTTAAATATGTGCCAAAAGGTTAAATATGGATGGTATAAACCAAAAACAAGGGTGATGTTATGTTTGATGGATTGGCACTCTGCCTCAGTTTCAAACTCTTCACCAAGGATTTATCTTGCCACAGAATTGATATGATTCATGCCAATGGCCTTGGCCATTTCTCAGACACACAGATACTGAATTTTGCATGGCAAAGTGTATTCTTAATTTACTTTGAGTAATATGTGTGAGGACAGAGGGAAAGTGGGAGAACCTTCTTCCTGCTGTGGAAGCTCCACTGCCACTGAATATAAGGATTTTCAAGTTTTTCTACTTCAGCTTTTGAATATACAGTCACTTTCTTCATGGTTGACCAGAGGATCAAGGAAGAAGCAACAGTGGCTTCCTGGTCTTCTGATCTATGTGTGACTTTTGAACTCATCTGTGTGGCCTCCTTCCAAATATTCCACTTTCTAGGTCTGTGAAAGTGATAACAGTGATATAACCTAGCTGGATAATCTTTTGTGACTCATTCCTAAAGTTCCATCTTAGACCACTTCCCCTAACCTTTCAAAGTACTTTATTATGTACTCTGAATCTATTAAGAGAATTTTTCCTATTTTCAGAACTAAATGCTATGTCTTCAGTAAACCATACTTTGTTTTACTTTTACAAAGAAAAATAAGTCATTCACAACATTGCTACTAATAATTTGAAATGGAGGTAAAAACAACCAAAACTTTACCAATGATTGAAATTTTCTATACAAATCTGAAGTCCTACAAGAATCAGAGAAGACAAAGAAGAAAGTTTGTCTCATTAATTAGATCTTAAAACTTTACAAATTTTGTGAATATTACTATGAAACTCCCAAGTTTTCATATAAAATTAATTTGAAATAGAATTAAAGTACTTGCGTATAATTATATTAAAAGGTAAAAGAGGAATTTTTAATGGTAGAAATATAAATGCAAAACCTTTAATTGATCCAAATAATAGGAGAAACATAGGAAGAAAATATGCATGCTAAACAATAAAAATAAAAAAAATTTATATTTAGACTTAGACTTTAACTGTATAGAAAGTTACATAAGAGATGGAAGTTCACCCTTTTCTTTCATATAACAGAAAAAGTCAATTTTATTTAGGAAAATCATAATCGTTATAAATATATCCTTCTGCCTTTAGGTGAAAAGAAAATTACAAAAGGTTTCATGTGTTAGTTAACTTTTCATCCCTGCGACCAAAATACATAACAAAACAAATTAGTGGAGGAAGGGTTTGTTTTGGCTCTAGGTTTCAGAAATTCAGTACATAAGAAAGCTCCATGGCAGAAATATCATGGTGGTAGGGCTTGGCAGGGGAAAGCTACTCTACCTCACTTTCATGTGGAATCTAAGTAAGTTGAATTCATAGAAGCATGGAGTAGAATGGCAGTTGCTAGTGACTGGTTGGAATTGGAGAGTGATCCAAGGACAAAATTTCAGTTTAATAGGAAGAGTACATATGTGAGTTCTATTATACAGCAGGATGACTATAATTAATAATATAGTGTCACACACTTGAAAATTTCTAAGAGATTTTAAAATGCTCACACTGTAAAAAAGTACGAGATGTAGTACACATATTAATTAGTTTAGATGAGGAACTCCACAGTATGTATGTTGTTCAAAATATCAGGTTGTATGCAATAAATATATGTGGATTATGTTAATGTTAAAAGGAAAATAAAATTGTCACAGATATGTGGAGGCAAAAGAAAAGTTTTGTCATATTATGTAATACCAAATCAAGATGAGTAATCAAGCAAACTGCAATAAAGATGCATTCATTCCTTTTCAAAAAAATATCCTAGGACTTAGGGAAAAAAATGAAAAAGTACAATTCCTTAACAAAAGGTATAATTATTTCTTATTTTGGATAATTCAAATATATTATCAGCATTGTCATAAAAGGAAAGCAGAAATTGGCTATTTAGGGATTTATCCCCAAATCTAAAAATTATTAAGGAAATAATTTATTAGGGTCAAACCCACTAGTTTGAAATTGTCGTAATGTCATACATTTTGTGAGTTTCTCTATTCTGCTAATTTTTTCCCCTTGGAAGAATTGAACAACCTTAATCTGAAAATCTGAATTAGGAGATGCTCCAAAATCAGAAACTTTGAGAAACATGAGCATGCAGATGAAAAAGTTCATATTTGGCCTCAGGTGATAGGTGCACTAGAGAGTGTTTAAAATTATCTTGAGAACACCTTTATAAGGCATATACAAAACACAAACAAATTCCTTAAGTCTTAAGTACCTCCCCACCATATCCTATTATAAATATGCAAATTTCACAATTTAAAAATAATCCTAGGGGCTGGAGTGGGTGGCTCAGCGGTTTCAGCGCTTGCCTGGAAAGCAGGAGGACCCAGGTTCAAACCCCAGCACCAGGTACACAACTAAGTGTTGGAGCAATGAAGGCCATGTGGAAAACTAAATAAAGATGTTTCTCTCTTAAAAAAATAATAATCATTAATCTGAGAAACTCTTGGTCTCAAGCATTTCAGATAAGGGATACTCAACCTATACACTATCTTGTTTAATTATCACAGTGTCTCATCTTTGCAAGTGAGAATTAAAGGTAGTGATAAAAGCTATCATTAAGCATGGGCTAAGTAGTTTAAAACCTTTATCTTGTGTTATGACCAGAATAAAAAATCATGTCCAGGCCTTGGATTTTCTAACAACTAGTAGGTTTCTTCTGCCAATTTTGAATTTCACTTTCTTCTTCTTACATACATTAAAACAATTTTAATATAATTAACAAATTATGCTGTCTGGAAATGCCAGTGAAATTATCCTTTCTCTAATTAGGAAAGTATGAATCTGTCACGATGGCAAATCAAGGTGGTACTTAGGTGCATAAAGGAATCCAGAGATCTATGCAAATCTACATTTTGTTATTTGAGCTAGAGTTTTTCACATAGAGAATAACAGGTAATTATAAAATTGTATTCTGAAACTGCAATGACTGCATTAAGCTGCTCTTTCTTAACATCAAGAAATATGTTCAAAAAGAATTGCCACAGGGCTGAAGCAGTGGCTCAGCAGTTATGGTGTTTGCCTGGCATGCGCAAGGACCCAAGTTCAAACCCCAGTACCATGTAAGCAACAGAGTGTTGGAGCAATGAAGGTCACATGAAAAACTAAATAAAGTTGATTCTCTATCCCCCCATTTCTCACTGTCCCTTCCTCTTTATAAAAAAAGAAATATCATAAACTTACACTTTAAAAGTATCTAAAGTTTTTCCAAATGATCCCGTTGTGTCACTTTTCTGAAGTGTATAATGTCATTTTCCTTTTGATTCTTTTATCTTTGATACATTGAGTGTTTTGATCAGCAGTAACTTAAGCTCAGCTAAAAACAATATTCACGGAGTTGTTATGTTGCATATATTTATTTTTAAAAACTGGACTTGTATTTATTTACAAAAGATTTTGATTTGATGTTTTTTGAATTTTTATTATGGTAATAAAAACATTACATTTACCATCTTGACTACTTTAAGTAAATAATTCAGGAGAGCTGAGCATCTACTGTGAAGCAGATTTCTAGACCTTTTTTATCTTGCAAAACAAACTCTACGCTGATTAAACACTAACTCTTCTCTACCTTTGCTTTCTGTATTTTATAATTTTAATTACCTTTAGATAAAAGCTGAATTATACCTTTATGATTTTGATTAACTTTAGGTACAAGTGGAATCATACAGTATTTGTCTGGTTTTTGAATGACTGGCTTATTTCACATAGCAGAATGTCCTGTAGATTCCCTAAGGTTGTAATCTGTCTGAAAGTCCTAAGGATGAATACTCCATTGTGTATATATGCCATGTTTTCTTTCTTTATTTGTTTACTGACAAAAATTTGGGTTGATTCTCCTCTTTGCTATTTTAATCAAAGCTGCAAAAAATATAGATGTGCAAATACTTCTTTAAATCCCTACTTTGAATTCTTTTGGATATATACTCAGAATTGGAATTGTTAAATGATATGACAAGTCTAATTTTGAGTAACCTGCCTACTGTTATCTATAATGGATGCATCATTTTTACTCCCCCACATGTGTACAATGTTTACCATTTCTTTGTATCCTTGACAAAACTTGTTATTTTCTGTTCCTTTGACAGTGGTACCCATAATCATTATGAAGTAATACCTTATAGATTTGATTTGTACTTGTCAAAAAATTAGGGCTATTGAGTATGTTTATATATGCTTATGGGACATTTATATATCTTCTTTGCAGGACTCTCTTTTCATGACCTTTGCCCATTTTATAAAATGGTGTTTTTGTTGTTGTTACTGTTAAGTTGTAAAAATTCCTTATATGAGTATTGACTTCTTATCAGGTGTATGATTTTAAAATATTATCTTGCATTCTGCCTTTTTACTGTGTTTCCTTTGATGCACAGAAATTTTTGAGTTTAATATAGTCCCTTTTGTTTATACTTGCTTTTGCTACCTATGATTCGGGTGTGTATTCAAGAAATCATTGCCAAATTTGATGCCCTGAAACATTATGTCTAGATTTTCTATTAGAATTTTCATGATTTTAAGCCCTAGATTTAGGTATTTAATGCATCTTGTGTAACTTTTAAAATTTGATATATGGAAGTTTCCAGTTTCATCCCTTTGCCTTTCCCAAAATTACTTGTTGAAACTATCCTTTTCCCATATGTATTCATTGTATCTTAAAGAAAATCATTTGTGCACGTAATTGTCCTCCTTAAAAAGCTCACCTGGTAAGGTACAGTCCTTCCAGGTTATGTATCTTATAATTACCTGAAAGTCAACTGATTAGGAGCTTAATTACTTCTTCTGAATGCAATATAACTTCATCACAAGAGTGATCTTCCATCATGTTCACACATCTTGTTCACATTCAAGCGAAGGAAATTATATATGTTATGTGTACCAAGGAACAGAAATCATACCTACAACTGAGCTGATAACCAATTTGTTGTGAAGCCTCTCAGGTAATGCATTTCCCCTAATTCCTAGGCAGGCTATGACCAGGTTTGTCCAAAACAAACATATGTTTGCTTAAATCTGAAAAACATTGGGATATGTTACCTTCTTTGTATTAGATAAGTGCATAAGCCTCTATTTAGTCATGATTATGTTGATACCTACTTGAAAAACTAAAATACCTCTGAGACCTGAAATTTAAAATAGCATTCAATGTTCCCTGAATTAGGTTAAAACTCAACCTTAATTTTTCACTCATATGAGGATCAAAATAAATAAATATTGATGTAAACAAAGCAAACTAATTCTGAGGCTGTGATTTGGTGGATGATGTCCTTCCTTTTGGAAGTCCTGCCTTTTAGGGAATCCTACCATTTTGATTATTTAATATTAAATGATAATTGTTAGTAGATGGATTTATAAAAAGCTCACCTATTGGAAATTTATATAAAATTTTTAGATACAACATTAATTATTTCTTAAAATTAATGAAACATTTCATGTCTATCATTTCTGTACCTCTAAAGACCTGCACTGCCTTCAATGATAAATATCTTAAGAAAGGAAATAAAAAGAGGTCCATTTTTTCAGTGATCAAAAAACATTCAGAAATTTGAGTACCAAATATTATGTATAAGATGAGGGGTTTTTACTTGAGTCTAATTTTCTTAAGGGGAGAGACAGAGAATTAGAGAGAAAGAATCTGTTGTTGTTTTTTTTTAAGTTTTTCATATGGCTTGTTTCTCTGATACTTGTGTATGTGGTGCTGGGGTTCCAACCCAGGTCCTCATACTTTCCAGGCAAGTGATCCAACCTGAGCCACTGCTCCAGTCCAATATTTGAGTCTATTTTTAAGAATATTATTGAAGTTTAATAATCTCAGGGTCTGAAAGGACTGTCACATTTTATACATCCTCTATGAATTCCCAGGCCTTGAACTTAAAATTTCTGGGTTCAGATTCACATTCAGAAATAATCATCTCTGTTATTCATACTCAAAGTGAGTTGTGGACATGAGTATCACCTAAGAGCTTATTGAGGCTGCAAAATCTTGAACTCCATCTCAGACATATTAAATCTTTTTTTATGTTAAAAATTTTCCACAAATGATGCAGAAACATTAAAACATATGAAACAAGGACTGTGGTCTTGGTTATCACTTT
>PVKS010046390.1:0-13320 GCA_004027875.1 Aplodontia rufa
CTTGGCAGTACAAAAGCTTTTTAGCTTTATGACATCCCATTCACTGATTTTTGACTTTACTTCCTTCACTTTCGGAGACCTGTTGAGAAAGTCTTTGCCTACTCCTAAATGTTGAAGTGTTGGACCAATTTTTTCTTCTATCAATTGCAACGTAGCTGGTTTGATACCAAGCTCCTTGATCCATTTTGATTTGATTCTTACCCTCTATAATTTTTATTGTAGAGATCTTTTACCTCTTTGGTTAAATTAATTCTCAAGTATTTATTTTACTTTGAGGTTATTGTGAATGGAACGGTTTTCCTGATTTCTTCCTTGGCTGAGTCACTGTTATATTAGGAAACCTATTATTTATGGGTGTTGATCTTATATTCTGCAACTTTGCTGAATTTGTTTGTAAGTTTTAGAAGTCTTCTGGTGGAGATTTTTGGGTCTTATAGGTATAGGATCATATCCTCATCAAATAGTGAATTTGACTTCCCTTTTTCCTTTTTGTATCCCTTTGATTTCCTTTTCTTGCCTGATTGCTCAGGCTAATGTTTCAAGAACTATATTGAGTGGGAATGGTGAGAGTGGACAGCCTTGTCTTGCTCCTGAATTTAGTGGAAATGAATGCTTACAGTTTTTCTCCATTTAGTATGATGTTGGCTTTGGATTTGTCATAAATGACCTTTACAATGTTGAGGTAAGTTCTTTTGATCTCTAGCCTCTCCAGAGTTTTTAACATGAAGTGTTGTTGGATTTTATCAGAGACCTTTTCTGAATCTATTGGGACAATCATGTGATTTTTTTGTCCTTAATTCTGTTTAAGTAATGAATCATATTTATTGATTTGAGTTTGTTGAACCAGCCATGCATCCCTGAAATGAAACCATGAAATGATCATGGTATTTTACCTTTTTGATACATTGTGGATTGTAATCTGCATGCATTTATCTATATATACTAAATTGTATATACATACTTATATAGTATATATATACTTGTATACATCTATATATTTACTTATATAGTATATATATCATATATGTATATATACTAAATCATATACATACATATATATAAGATTTTAGTATATATATATGATGTTAACATCTGTGTTCATCATGGATATTGGTCTTTCTTTGTCTGGGTTTGGTGTCAGGGTTATTCTTGCCTCATAAAAAGCATTTGGGAGTGTTCCATCCCTTTTAATTTCATGGAATAACTTAAGAAAGAGTGGTGTTAGTTATTCTATAGAGGTCTGGTAGAGCTAAGTTGAGAATCTATCAGGTCCTGGACTTTTCTTTTCTGGAAGACTTTTAATTGCTTTTTCAACTTCATTACTTGATGTTTGTCTATTTAGGATTTCTGTGTCTTCCTGATTCAATTTGGACAGGTTGTATGTGTCTAAAATTTGTTCATGTCTTCCAGATTTTCCAGTTTATTGGAGTATAGGTTTTCAAAGTAAGCTCTGATAATCTTCTGGATTTCAGAGGGATCTGTGGTTATATCTTCTTTTCATCTCTGATTTTGTTAATTTGCTTCTCATTCTTTTTTTTTTGTTGTTGTTGTTAGTTTGGCTAAGCATTTGTCAATTTTGTTTATCTTTTGAAAGAACCAACTCTTTGTTGTGACCTTCTCTTTTTTGAAAGAATTTTACTCTTTTTGATTTTTGTATCTGGATTATTTTCGTTGGTAATATCATTATTCCTACATTGTAAAGTACTCCCTGACTGATGTTTCCTTTAAATCATGTTTCCTTAAATCCCCGTCCAGACTGAGTTTTAAGGATATTAACTATTGTATTAGTTAGCTTTCCCTTATTATTACAAACATCTGGGATACTCAATTTATTAAAAAGTTTATTTTAGCTCACAGTTTTGGAGATTTTTGTTCATGATCAATTGGTTCCATCACTTTGGGCCTGTGGTGGCCCACTACCTTATGACAGGAACCCTGGCAAAGGAGGCCAGTTCACTTCATGGCAGCTGAGAATTAAAGAAAGAAAAAGATCCCAATGTGCTACAGTCCCCTTTAGGGACACATCCTAATGACTTAAAACCTGACTAAGTTTCTACCACCTCCCAGTAGTGTCAAGCTGAGTACATAACTTTTAATACATGGACCTTTGGGTGATAATCTAGATTGAAACTATAGTATCTGTGGATTGAATCTGGCCACTGAATGCATTTTGTTTGATTGTTACAGTATTAAAAATGTTGAATGTGAGTGTCTTTAGAGGAGACTTCAACTCTACAGTTCTGCCATAAGCAATTTCTACCATTTCCTGTTTTTTAAATAGCAGACATTCATTTATATATCTGCCTGATCCCTAAAGGCATTTCAGATTTAACCCTGATTTGAGTATTGGAGGTGAATTGGCTGTCTAAATATCCAAATTGATACTCATGCTTTGATTAGTAGTTGCATTTAATTAAAACACAAAATTGAAGTTGACTTTACTAGCTGTAAAGCCTACTTACCCTCTGTAAGTCTCAGTTTCTTTATTTGCAAAATGGAAATAATAATGGCTCCTAACCCTAGGATTGTTGTTGTTGTAATGTTTACATTAAAGGATGTCTGGTATATACTATGTGATCAGTGATGAAATTTATTATTGTTGTTGCCTTAATTTTTGTAGCCCTAGCAAGTAAACTTTCAAATATCTAAGGTTGGGACGGAGAGCTAATAGAAAGCACTTTATAAAAAAACTAAACATTTATAGCATAATGTATATGGTTATTATAGTTATTAACATCAATAAGTAACGATGGCAATGTATTTTGGATTACTTCCACTTTGAGAAACCTACTTTCTAAGAAGTGCTTCTGGGAACAGCTTCTCAATAAGGAATACAGTGCATAGTTTCTGGCCATGACTTGAGTCCTGAGGGCATCGTCTGTCATTGATGACACATGCCTAGAACCTAGACACTTGGGATTCCCTTAAGCATTTGAAAGGACTGCAGGAAGGTAATTTTTTGGCAGCTGAGCTGTGTAACCAATCACTGTATCATTATTACATGCTATGGTTGATGTACTTTTTGGCCCGGATTTCTATGGAAGCATGACTTACCAAATGACTTTACCTCTGTGCCCGTTTGAGTGGCACAGATGGGGATACAAAGTGGTGCAAAAGAACAAATTGGTGTCATGCATCTGAATTTAGTGACTTTGGAAGATCACAAAAATATACCCATAGGCAGCAACCAATCTGTTTCTTTTAAAATAAAATAGCTTTTTCTTCAATAATGAACAGCTTCTCATTTATAGGTGGAAATCAGTTACATTTAATAATAGTATAAAAAGAGGAAACACAGGAGACCCATGAATTTCATAAATAAATATCTTCATTCGGGCAATGTAATACAATAAAATTTTTGCCACTGAATTGCATTGAGTACTTCAGCAATCTTGGCAGAAAGTTTCCATCTGGATACAACACAACAGCATATTTTGCTGATGGACAATAGGAAGTTTTCATTCCCTCATTCTTCTTGGAAAAGTAAGAGACAATAAGGTATAAATTAAATATATTTTGTAACTAGAAAACTCGGTTTTGGAGTTATAATTCAATAATATTATCTGAATCTTCATTTCACCATTGTCCTTGTAAGTAAGCATTGGTACCCCCATTTTTCAGATGCAAAAGCTGAGGATCAGGAAAGTAAAGAAAATTTACCAAGATCTTGTATATAATTAGGGCCTGAGTCAGGGTGTTGAACCTATACTTGTCTTAAAAATTTGTGCTCTGTATGTGCCATTAAAAAGTGCTTTTAAATATGAGATGTTATTGCTAGAGTTTTGAGAATAGCTGCTCACTCTAATCTTTTGGGACAGGAAGGGTGAGACCAAGAGGGTAAGACTCGGGAAACAACAGAAAACTCTCCCCAGGGCTGCCTCTGGGAATAGCTCACAAGACAGGGCCTGAGGCCAAGTCAGAAGAGTAACTGCCAGTAATTAATCAGTTTAACAAATGGCTGCACATGATAAAGGAGACCAGCTGCAAATCAGAAGGCTAAAAAAGCAGGGGAATCTACTGTGCCATTATTGATTTGGTCAAAACGGGAAGAAAACTGGAAAAGGAAGAGAAGGCAGAGGCAGACTAAAAGATTCTAATCTCTTCCATGTCTGTGGGAACCTTCCTGCTAGAAGGATTATGGGGTGCAAAGGGTGCTGGATCTCTGTACACTACAGATACCAGAAGGAATAATTTAATTGATTCAGGATGGAGGGAGGGAGGAAGTATGAACTGCACTGGAGAAAGAAAAGCCACCAGAAGCTTTTCTAATCCAGGAGCAGGATTCTAATTTTTAAATGTGAATAGACAACTCAATTCCTCACCATGGATGGATGTTGCCAAGGAAGTAGAGGGAGGGAATGACCAATGAGGTTGGTCATCTGTTTTAGACTTGCTAGAACTTAATATTACCTGATTGGGGGAAAAAAGTCTCTGTGAGCATGTGATAATCCTGGATTTTAACATCAGGTGTAGGGAGAGTGGAGGAGGGAAAGAGGATCAAAATGCATGGGGGATCCTGGACAGGTCTGGCCCCACTTCTTCCTGCCCCAAAATATACCCTTGCATGAACTTTTCAATGTGTGTGTGTGGGAGAGTCAAATTTTGCAGAAGCAGTATGCTGAAAATGTCATAACAATATGAAGAATGGTAATTTCCCATAGGAAATTATGTTTTATGTGCTTGAAGCTTGCATACACTTTTGCATTCTTTCTTTCTTTACTTTTTTTTTTGGTGACATTTTCTCATCTTTGTACTTCATTAGCATTATGGAACCAGCCATTGGTGTGAAACAGAGCTGTCAAACATAATACAGAATTCTATGAAGCTCAGAAAATTGAAACTCTTAGTCCCTACACGGGTCCCAATTTCAGGTGCATTACACACTCTGTCATAGCAAGTAAGCCTGCTTCAAGCTCTGCCACTGTTACAGCCTTGCATCTCAAATATCATTCGGTAGCTGCATTATTTTCACCTTTTTTTTTAAATTACTTTATCCAATGGCATTTGTGCTGAACAGTGATGAGAATGACAGCACTCTGCAATGCTAAAAGCGTTCAGGGAATTTAATCTCAATTCCAAATGCTTAAGCTGGACTTCTGCACACTTAGAATATTAAAGGACTGGGGAAAATGGGTTTGCAAGATTATAGTCATGGAATAGCAGGGTGCAAAGAAGCTTAGATATAGATAAGAAAATTATTTTTAAGACTTCCATACAAAGATATGAAAGCATGCAGTGAATTTAGGGGTCTTTCTGTAACCACTGCCAGTTTTTCAGTACTGGTTGAATGCAGAGTATAATGCCATTTACTTTGAGGAAAGGATTAATCTGAAAATATAATACTGTATTTGCATTTGTTTCTACTTATTGAATAAAATGCATTTACTGAAAACTGCTGTGTGTCAGTAAAGCAAATATTAAAGTTCTTTGACTTCTTATGATCTCACAAAGCTGGAGGTAATGTTCAAGCATTTCTGAGCAGCCTCATGGGTCCCTACCCTAACTCTTCATGACCTCTTCTTGCAAAACACTGTTTAATTGGATATTTGGCAGACTTTCGTCTTCTTTTGCACCACAGGTTCTGGGGCAGAGCTAGCCTTGTTAATTTGATGTCCAGTACCCCTAACTACCATGATATCAACCCTGGGGGGGGTAGTATGCATTGGGTTCACTTATGCTAAAAAGTGATCTATTGTAGATCTGAAACTTAAATTTAATTGGATAACCTGTTACTTTATGCAGAGTGAAATAGTGGTCACTAGAGTTTGGAAGAATGGAAGGAAGGGGATCCAGAAGGAAGTCAGATAAGGGGTACCAACCTACCTTTAGAGAAGAGGGATTAGTTCAGGTTTTCTGAAGCATAGTAGGGTGACTATAGTTACAACAATCCATACTACATGGCAGAATGACTAGAATAGAAATTCCCAATACATATAAATGAAGAGTGTGAGGAGATAGAAAGGTTATTATCCTGATTTTATCATGATACACTGTGTACATGTATTAAATTATTGTACCATAGCCATAAAGATGTACAAATATCATGTTGTAATAAAAAATACAAAAGGGGTTGATTTTGTTTCCAGTCTGCTTAGATAATGATATGGAGTACCTTGAAAATTTCAGACTACATCCCTGCTTTTTCTTTCAATAAATCACATGATTTTTCCACTAAAAAAATTGCAAAATCTGAAAACTTTACCTGGGGGCTCTGTAATTGTACAATCCATTTCTTCTATGAGAAAGATGCAATTATTAAACATGTAGGCATGTGTATGTGTATGCATGCTCTTTCTTTCTCTTCTTATTAATCTTTGAGAAAACAAGTTCTAGAGTAATGTTTGGAGTTAGTGAACTCAGTTCTATGTTCTGCATTTCTGAGATGAAGAAACTTCTACGAAGTAGTTATCTCACATTGTAGAAAAACTTATTTTTTCTTCTCAGTATAGATGCCAGTTTTTTTCACCTCTTAACATTTTTTTACTGACTCAAGAATTTTATGAATACTTCACTAGTTTGGAGTTTATTGATGGCATAAAGGCTTGATAACCTTATCATTTCAACATGTCAGAATGCATCAAGAGTAAAATCTCAGTTCTAAAAGTTGTTCATAATCACAGGCTAGTACTAATGACATTACTAGTATTAACAATAGCATTTGCTAAAAACATGCTGCATTTCACATGTGTTTATCCAAGACATGGTTGTTACAATTGTTATTCTAATTTTTCTGATAATGAAGCTGTTTTAGTGCTCAAGGTACATACCTACAAGTGGTGATTCAAGCATAGTCACACCAATTCCCAAGCCTGTGCTCTTAACCACTTATTATTCCATATTGACAGTTCTGCAAATGTGACCTGAGGTCACATTTGCCTCCAAGTTTTCTTTAATATTTGACAGTGAATAGAATTCTGGGCATGAACAATATCACCGAAATTGCATCTTTATATTGTATTGAGTTTAGAAATCTTATGCTATTCCTTCAGATGAAGCAACTTTCTGCAGAACTTTGCTTAATAACATTTTATATTTTGAAAAACATTTTGGTCCATTAGTTGAATCAATGAGGTAACAATAGAGGGAGGAAAATACTAAAAATATTAACAGACAGTAACCCTGCTTCCCCAGGGTGAGTTCTTCAATATTATAACTGTAGAATAGCTTTGCTATCTTCAGCTAAGCATATAGTTCAGAAATTAACTTTCACTAAACATATGAAAAGATGATAAAAACACAAAGATGTTTTTCATTCATCCATGAATTCACTCAAACACCATTAGCAATAAGGAGAAGAAATCTTTAGAAGCTCTAAGATGATGGTATTTTCTAAATTATGAGAAACTTCAAGATTAGCAAGTGCTAGAATAAATTAATTTACTTTCTGTCTTTTAAAAGCTAGGTGAACTGGATTAACTGGCAGTTGTAGGACAATCATGGAGTTTACCGGAATGGACTCATTGGAGGAGCAGTATTGAACACATCAAATAGACCAAACTCATGCATTCAGGTGTCATTCTCTTGTCACCTGCCTGGATCTGGGCCTGGTGCTTGTTTCTCATTTTACAGAGTTATGTTCTTAAGAATAATTTGGGTAATGATGATGGTTGGGAAAATAAGAACTCATTTCACAGTAGAGACTGCTCTAGAAGAATTTTGGGTAAAACATATTGGAAGAGATCAACTCTTTTGGGAGAAGGTGCCAAGAAGTTTCCCTGGATGAAGTAGCCTTTGGGTTGTATTTCAGAGAATGAATGAGGTTTTGGTTTCCATCTAGATTCACTGGAAGACTCTCTGTAGTTCTTTGCCTTCAAAGTTTTCTGACGTTGTTTAAGTTACTTTATTAGTTTTCTTCTCTGATGTGTTTTGTTTTGAAATAGTATCAGAAAATATTTGTCCATAAGTTATTTTGCTCATATATGCATTTATATTTCATTTCAGTTAATTCTTTTACCTTTTTAAATTTTTTATTAGAGCTTTATGGTTATACATAGTAGTTGGGTTTATCCCAACAAACTTGTACATGCATAGAAATGAATTTCGGTTCATTTATGCACACGATATGGAAATATGTTCATTTTTCTCACCAAGGACTGTTCACATAATTGCTTGGTTCAGTAATGCTCAACAATATTTAGGTGATTAAAATGATGAATATTGTGACTGGCTGCCCTTTTTTGTGTCAAATTATGTGGAGGGATTGAACGCTATGCTGATCCTCTTAGCATTTCCAGGGCCGTTCTTCTCAAGTAACATACAGGTAGTTACTTTCTCTTTCAAAGTGAGTATAGCTTTTTAGAGCTTTATTCTTTGCTCTTAGCTTGAGAAACAGGCATTCATATTTCAAGAGGGTGTTTTTACCTAGTTGCGATTTATTAGTAGACTAAAGTAATTCAAGGTACTATACATCAGGCAAAGTTTCTGATGTTTCAAAGATACACTGTTGGTCCAGTAAATGAGGCTAGAGTCTACATAAAAGGATTAGATATATGGTTTGCTGTGGTTTGAATCTTTATGTTCCCTTCCCCCCAATTCATATGTTGAAATCCCAAACCCCAAGATAAATGTATTAGTAGATATCAGAGACTTTTAGGTGAGTAGGTCATACTGGTAGAGCTCTTATGAATAGGGTTAGTGCCTTTCATAGAGATCCAAGGGAGTTTGTCCCTACTACCAAGTGAGGACTCAGTGAGAGGTGCCATTCATAAGCCAACCTTACCAGACATGGAATCTACCTTGATCTTGGGCTTTCCAATTTCCAGAACCATGAAAAATAAATTTCTGTAGTTTATAAGCCACCCAGTTGATTATATTTTGTTACAGCAGCATGAATGGATGAAGACAGTTATACTATCATCCTTCTCCTTAGTTGTCCTTCCCTTACCCATATCTCATTTTTTTCTGTCTGTTACTTCAAACCTGTCTTCCCTCAAACTTCTATAAGCTCAGTCTTTATATTTTGCAGAGCTGATGGATAGTTTTGACGCTCCTATGTCTTTCATCTAATCCATATCTCTATGACTTGTCTTCTCCCTTCTGGTGTGATTCTTGTTTTAGATTTCTCATGTGCTGATCACCAAATTTAGCTGAGACCAGACCTCTCTTTTTTTGGGTAGGCCTAACATCAAAATGCTTTTCCCTTACTGATTTTGAACCTTGTGATTATGTCCTGTAAACTGAGCTGTGCTGCTTTTGCTCCAGTTAATGTGTCTTGTGTAAGTGCTGTCATGAGCTACTATGGCCATTTATTGAATGTATTCTATCTGTGACACACTTTGTTATCATTGTTATTTATTTTTATAGTTTAAACTATTATTAATTTCTTTCTCACCTAATGTGTCTGTAGTATCATTGGTTTGCAAATAGCTAAAATGAGATTTGCACAATCCTTCACAATTTTCACTAGCCAGAACTCTTTCTTTTGCAGTTGAGAGAAATACAATTCAAACTAGTTTAACTAAAATTTTTCATGTTCCTGAAAAGTTAAGAAGGTTAAATTTTTGACCTCTTTGGATGCAGGGATTAAAAGTATGCCATCAGAAATTTTTTTTCATATCTCTTAGTTTTCCCTCCCATTGGAATCATTTTCTGGCAGCCACTTTCTGTGCAGTAGCAAAAAGGGTTGATGGCTGCTCTAAGCTTATATTCTGCTTATAAAGGTCCTGGAGAATATGCTGATCGACAACTTTGGATGAAGTTCTGGGCATGAATCTTGAATTGACCTAATTTGGATCCCATGCCAATTCACCAGAATATGTTTCTCTGAAGTATGAAGCATTGTTGAGTTAAGGGCAATTAAAAATGACACAAAATGACATAAGAGTTGTCTTCCTCCCTCTGTTTGCCTAAAAGGAGTACATATGTTCAAAAAGACAAAAGGTATCCTGCTCCTGCTACCCCATGTAAAGAAAAGAAAAAACTTTAACCCCCCAAAGATAGGTTCAGACCCCTTTCTCCACATTGTGCCTGAGGAATTTACATTGAAAAAAATTACTGATTAGCTTATATTTGCCGTTTATTGGTCTTTTGTGCAGGAAATGAATGAAGTTCAGGGTTGCAGGGAAGCCAGGAAATAACATTTCCATGAGATGGCCTGCAGGGACTTGGTAAATGAGTTACATGCCTCACCTAAATTTTTCTTTTCACGAAATTTCTCTTCTTCTCCCTTTCCTGGATGTCAAGTATCTGTTTTTGTTTTTGTTTTTTGTTTTGTTTTGTTTTTTTTAACTGTTGGCTTCATAGGTAAATCTGGACTTGTGGCTACCTGGGTTCTTAATTTGCATCCCCTGAAATGTCTTTAAAATGGTGATTAAATGATACACATTGATGTTGCGCTTCTGTTAGACTAGGACTGTGCTAGCACCTCTCTCCCTTGCTAATGCTGCTCCTCTCTTTTGTCAGGTAGCAGCTACACATCACTTCCAAGGCTTCTGTTCACCCCTGCCATTTCTGTTGTTTGCCATCTTGACAACTTGCCATTTGTTTTCCTCCAAACTCACTCCTTTCCTCCCTCCCTTTTTTCCCTCCTTCCTTTCTTTTTCTCGTATTTCTATCTTTTTCTGTTACCTGGTCCAGACAGCTTGGATTTCGCACAAATTGGCTTTGTTCTTATGGTCATTACTATTTAGAGTATCCTTTCATTCTATGTGACAAATTACCAATCATAACACATTCAGTGCAATTTTTGATCTTCTACTCTTAACAACTTTTCTGTTATTCTCATTTTCTCTTCTGGAGATACTTTCTCCACCTGATTGGATGCCATTCCAAAAGTTTAAGGCTGCAGGGCAACTGATCTGCCAGGCTCATTATTCTGTTTGCGTTCTCACTCTCTGTACCATGAACTCAGACTAAAGCCAAACACCTGGATCCTTGCACATCACCAAACTCTAATCTTGGCAACATCACTCACATTCGTGGTTTTTTTTTTTTTTTTTTTTTTTTTGCTTACTAACTTCAGCACAATCAACCTATTACAGACTCTTACTTTCTTATACCTGAATTGAAAAAGCAACCTTCAGCTAGTCACTTCTCTCTCTGCCCTTCGTGGTCTGTCTTTATCATGATTCCTAAAATATGACTTTGATCAACATTTTTCAAAATCCTATTACTAACATAATGAAGCACCAGCTCTTTAGCCTGGCATTTGGCAACTTTCACATTATGTTAGGACTCCACCATTCCAGCACTCACCCTATAGTCTCTAGGAGCACTGCTCTCTAGGGGAAACTAATCCAGGCATTCTCCCAATGCAACTAATCCAGGCATTCTCCCAATGCAACTAATCCAGGCATTCTCCCAATGCATATGACCTGATTTTGAGTTCACACTTCTGTTTCTAATTCCTTTCTGCCCAGAATGGTCTCTCTGTCCTTCTTTGTCGCTATAAATGTAAACAGTTAAAAAAGTATCTGGTGTTTATACCTTACTTATTTTGGAGTCCTTTGTAATGACCCAAATTGGAACTTAGCATTCCGTCTTCCAAATCATTGTGGAATTTAATATATGAAAATCTTATTTTTTTGCCTGATATTGTTAATTGTTTTTACATGTGTGCAATGTCTCTGCCATGTTATTTGTATTTCTTCCTGAACTTCTTAGTGCCTGCCTGGTGTTCTCTTCAAAATATACATTGTTGACAGACGTTTTTCCTATTAGTATAGTTTCATGATAATGTGGAAGACAAGGCAGGAAGGCTAAGCACAGACATAATGTCCATATCTATTTAAATCTCTTTGTATATTTTTATCTAAATTTCTATAGATATTGTTAGCTGCTAGGCTGGTACTTTCAGGGACAATCACCCAAACTTGCAAGAAAAAGAAAAGCTATAGCCCCTTTAAATGGCTGTAAGCCTATGCCTAAAGTTGCTTTTTGTTTTCACAGGAAGCCCACCAGAGACTTATGTGGTGATCTACAAGTGAGCTCTGTGCCAGTTGAACTTGCCAAATTGTGCTGAACCACATGTGAAAGGGTGTTCCCTTCTGCCACTTATTGAACATAGGAAGAATAAGTGGGCAGGATGTCGAACTAAACATGCTCAAAAGTGTGCCTGCATGTGCATGTGACAAGTCTGTTCTGCAAGAATGTGTATACATCTCTCCAACACAAGTCCTTTGCTTTGTTTGCTAGGGAGACACTGCCGTGGGATGAACTCCAGTGTTCTCCTTACTTCCTGCAAGTAATAATCCTCCTCTCACTCTTTTATCTCATAGTTGTGCTATTGGCATTGCTCACTAAGAGTGAACCCACTGTATTCTGTTACAATATATGTCAATATACCATGCATAAAAGAAATTCTTCCAAATTAAAAGAAATTCTGATAGTGATAAAGTTTTTTCAGGAAGTGTCTTTGACACTTTTTTAAAAAAATTTTGACTCATTTATTTATTTATTTATTTATTTATATTTTTTCAACATAGTCTTACAGTGCTGTGCCACAGCATTGTGAACACATGCATAATGACAGAGCAAGCCGAGGCTGGTGCAGTCCATGATCTTCCTCCGTTGGATTCCCCCCAATCCCGTGTTTCACCCTACTTTACCCCCATGTTAAGATGGGCTTCTCATGGAAGTCAAAAGTTCCCCACTGGGTTGATAACCCCCCTACTCCAACCTTCCAGCTGCTTTGATGACCCTTCTATTCCCTCCCTCCCCACAATCCCTCCCTTTGTTTCCCAGAGTCATAGGCATGGCTCCTCTTGCTCATGTAATAATTCACCCATGTTGAGGTTATTATTAGCTTAGCCAACTTTCAGTCTGTTTCTAATTGTATTCTAGCTTCCACATATGAGAGAAAACATTCAGCCCTTGAGTCTCTGAGTTTGGTATATTTCACTTAGCATAATTTTTTCCATCTCCATCCATTTGGCTGCAAAAGCCATTGATATCATTCTCTCTGATAGCAGAGTAGAATTCCATTGTATATATACCACAGTCTTTCAATCCACTCATCCAATGAGGGGCATCTGGGTTGGTTCCATAGTTTAGCTATAGTAAATTGAGCTGCTATAAACCTTGATGAAGCTGTATCTCTGTAATAAGCCAATTCAAACTCTTTTGGGAAAATACCCAGGAGTGGGATAGCTGGGTCATAAGATGGTTCCAGGCCTAGTTTTTTATTTTTATTTTTAAACAACCTTACACGATTTTAACAAAATAATATAAAATGTGTATAAAATGTGTAAATATTCTGGATATTGCAATTATCTCCAGGAGTGCCCCCCCCCAATTACCCTCCCTTATCCCTCCCTTCCCTTTCCCTTTATAACTCTAAAAAAAAGATATTAGATTATAAAGCATTACATCTTATCTGGATTT
>PVKS010046391.1:0-13314 GCA_004027875.1 Aplodontia rufa
AAAGGCCTCCTCGGTGAACAGAGGCACTGGTTCCACCAGAGGGACTCTGGCCCTTCATCCTCATCAGCAGGGTTAGCAACGTCTCCCTCGCTGAAGGATCCGACAGGCTCTCCTTTCTTACAAGGTCAACACTGGTGGGGTTGACATCAAGAGAACCACTAAAGAACACCAGCGGTGTGGAACAGGAGCTCCAGCTACCACAACTTCCTGGCCTTTGCGTCCTCACCATGGCCAAACCCCAGTGACACCAACCTGAGCAGGCACCGTCGGTATCCTCAACAAACGCCGCTGGCCTTTCTCGACCCTGCCCACTTTTCCAAGTGTTCAGCCTCACACCTCCTGAGTGTGCATGATAAGGGCAGCAAGAACTTCCACGGTGCAGCATCTCCAGGGAGGCCTGTCCATCAGCTCGCTCTGGAACGTGCCCATCCCTGCGATTCTTCTACCCCTACCATGTGCCACCACCTATGTGCAAGAGCTTTCTCCAGCCGTAGACAGCAATGCCCGTGAGGGAGAAAGTGTTGGCTCAAGGTCAGGCTTGCTGCAGGAAGGAGTAAGCAGTGCACACACCCGAATGGACACGCCCTAATCAAGGTCCGTTCCATTGCTCTGTAGGCCACGACACAGCTGTGTTCTAATATATTATGACCTAAAAGCTGCCTTAAGGAAGTTGAGAAAAGTTCTATCTGATCAACAAAGACAGAGTCATGTATGCTTCGGAGACAAGACAGGCTCATCAAGTCTCAAGGGACCCAAGACTCCGACACACAATTTCCAACCCATGGGGCTGGAGTGGTGGCTCAGCGGTAATGATGCTTGCCTGGGTGTGGGTTCAAACCTCAGCACCACATACACAACAAAGTGTCTGAGCAACGAAGGCCACATGAAAAACGAAACAAAATTGATTCTTTCTCTCTCTCTCTCTCCCTTTAACCAAAAAAAGAAATAAGAAAAAAAATGTCCAATCCGTGAAGGAGGAGGGTGCTTCAAAAGAGTCCAAGAGCAGCAGGAGCTCCCTCCATGGGGTTGAGTTATAGTGAAGATTTATAAACAAAATTGTTAACATGCTCCCAAAAATCCCGAGGCAGAATTTTTCAGGTTAAATAAACCCCCTCCAGGATATTAAGACAACCGTGGCTTTTTGGGATTCCATTTCACACAGGAAGAGAATGAGCTAAGTGGAATGCTATGTAAAGAAAATACTTTCCAATTCCTCCCTGAAACAGAATGTCACACCATCTGGAGCATTTCAGGAGTCAGTTGCAAGAAGTCACACTATTTAGAAACCTCTGGAAACTCAGTGGAAGGGGCCTGCGGACCCACACTCCCGCAGGAAAACTATTTTGCAGACACACCTGGTATTCAGCAGCCTTTCCCCCAGAAAAGGAAGCAGGGAATCCCACAGAATCCAAAGGTGGGTGCTACAGAAGTCACTGGGGCTGGTTCAGTTTGAACCTGAGGGTGGCAGCACAAACTGATGGCAGCAATTCTCTTCCACAACTTCCACTTACGGTTCTCCACACCTTGACAATCCACCGAGGTCACAGCTGCCCCAACTGCATTGTGTCTGCCACGTGCACAACTCGGGATGTTTCCACGTCATCTACGAGACACTTTACTGGACACTTAACACCGCATGGTATAATGGGGAAGACATACATTAGTCTTTCAAAATCACAACTTCTTTTTCATTTTCAGTTGTGTGTATATGGGGTGGACATTGAACCCAGAGGCGCTGAACCACGGACCCACATCCCCAGCCCTTTTCACTTTTCTTTTTTTTTTTAAAGAAAGAGGGACAGTGAGAGAGAAACAACTTTATTTAGTTTTTCACATGGCCTTAGTTGCTCCAACACTTAGTTGTGTTCGTGGTGCTGGGGTTTGAACCTGGATCCTTGTGCTTGCCAGGCAAGTGCCGAAACCGCTGAGCCACTGCTCCAGCCCCCCTTTCTACTTTTTTATTTTGAGACACAGTCTCGCTAAGTTGCTGAGGCTGACTTCAAATTTGCAATCCTCCTGCCTCAGCCTCCCAAGAGGCTGGGATTATAGGTGTGCGCTACCACACCCAACTCAAAGTCAGAATTTCGTGGATATACTTGTGAAGGATGATTTGTTTTTAAATTAGTACTATTAAGAATTTTAAAATAGCACATACACCGAGGCACTGATTTTGCAAAAATCATGAGTTAAGCTGAGAAAGTCTGCTTCACCATATAATTCATGCTAAGAATATCTTTTATTTACTTTTTAATGGTATCTTTTAGAAAGAAGAAATAAACATGAGTGATATCCTCTTACTTGGGACGACATCTGTAATAAATGTTAGTCTTTTTACTGAAAGAATGACTAATAAACATGATCTCTGGTCAAAGACTTTTTTTTATTATTTTGCATTATAATATTTTCCAAAGGGAATTCTTTTGCTGGGTGTAATTTTGGCAGGCCAAGAAGGTAGAACCATGTGGCAGATAAAACTCACCTTGCAGCCTAGGTCTGCTTTGCATCGGCTACATGGACCCCAGGAAAGTTAATAAACCTCTCTGAGCCATATCTGTGTTCCTTATAAAAGGGGATGATAATTCCCACCTTATTTGATAGTTGTGAGAAATAGAAGATGTAAAGTGACAGCATTGGCCTGAAACAAATGGTCCCTCAAACAGGCCTTTCCTTCCCCATGCCACCCCCGCTGCCTGTTTCGCGGCTCCTGGGTTCCACCCGGGCACTACTATGCCCACCAACAAAACACACATAATCGCCGTCCACATTTACACAAAGCCTACCTGCTGTTTCCTTCGTCCCTACTCCTGAATCTCCGGGACAGCACCCTCTTGAGAAAACACCCGGGGAGGACACACAGAAAAAAGAAATGTCAACACATAGGATCAACAATGGCTTAGAGCAGCGGCCATCAGCTGTGCTTCCAAGTGTTCAAGGCCCTGCGGATGTCAAGAAAGTGTTGGACGCCAATAATAATTAACCAGAAGCAGATTCTGCTGTCAAGAGAACCTGGCCACACTTAATTTTTTTTATTTCAGCACGAATAGAAAAAATAATTCAAAACAACCACGAGGAGCAGCGCACAGCACTGGCTGCAACCCCAGGAGACCGCCAAGAACTTTTCATTTCATGCACCATTTACAACTTCTATAGTAGATTCTGGAACGTCGGTACATACGCTTGACGGAGAATGGAAACACTCGTTCTTGCTGTTTTCTTAAATTTTTGCCTCCTGTCCATTATCTTGATTATGTTTTCCCATCCCATCATCTCCAGTCCCAGCAGTGAAATCTCAACCTTATTGACTCTAAGTGGAGGGAAGCATAAAACAGGAGCACGCCCAAGGCATCTCCACCTCTGCTTTCTAAGAGCAAGGCACCAACTTCACAGTCACACACTTGGTCCAACCAGCGCAGGTCCGAATGCCGACCTGGCTCCACCGCTGCGGTCGCGCCTGTTTCCATTGCTCCCCTGGCCTGCGCATTCACATACTTCATCGGCCTGTGTTCTGGCTTTCTAGGAACACTTCATGAAGTGGAAAATCAACGGTAAGCACAAGAGGATGGGAAGGGAAGAGGGAATTAGTAAAAATAACTTCAACTACACACTTGATCCAGAACCTCCCTTGAACAGTGCTCCCACAGACTGAGGCGCAGTGTGCTTCCCAAGTCTCTCTTGGCAAATTCCCACTTGCTCATCTGACAAATGAATCATGGTGTTATAGAGTTTAGGGAAACTGAGGCAGCGCAAAGACTCCCCCTTAACCTCCCCTATTCTTGCAATCACGTCAGAAAGATTTGGACTTGTTGCTTATTGAAGGGATAAGAAAAGGAAAGGAGGGCACTCTCAAGGGAGAGAGTGGGCTTCTCAGTGAAGAGAGGGACAGTGTGCCTCTTCTGCACTCCAGTTTTATTGGGGATCCCAGAGAAGTTTCCAGAGACTCCTGCCCTTTGACTGACACCAGGATGACATTAAGACTTTCAAGTCTCCACTGCCGTGACAGCTCTACATCACCTTGGCCCATGCTGATCAGTTCTAATTGGATTCTTAACCATCAATTCTTATAGATTTTATGGTTAGGAGGAGTCATGTTTATCTCCCTGCATTTGGGGATCTGGTCTGGGGAAAGGGTCACAGAAGTCTCCCCCTTTAGGGTAATGGGATCTTCTTACCCACAGTGTTTTGGGTCTGTACTTCTCCTGCAGATAACAGGTAGTTTGCTGAGGAATGTGACATCATCGCAGGTCCACTGAAGCCAGGCAGCGTTGCGGGTAAATTGCCTCTTAGAGAAGAAAGCCCGTGGGGTCAACATAGTGGGCCCTTTCTAGTTATTCCCTGAACCTCACATTTCTACCACTCACCCCTGTCTGTCCCCATCAATGTTCTCCCACAGCAAGAGTTGGGAGGCTGAAATGAAGCCCTAAAGGACAGGGAGCCTATCTTACATCACCATGTGACCTAGGACCCTGCCCAACATACAGCACATATTTAGTGAATTGCTAAATATGTGAAAATTAAATAAGATACCACGGGAGAAATCTCTGCATCTTTGCTCACACCCACTCAATGTCACAAGCACTTAGTTTAGCTTTTCTGTCAACACACAGAAGGCCCCACACAGCACCTCCCACAATGCAGTCATGGGGTACCATTTCCCCCTGTTGGCATTTACCATTTCAAATGCTCAAGAACCAACTCATCGGATTTCTCAGCCTCATTCTTTAGCCCCCTGCTAAGGGGGCTGCTCTTTTAGAAAAAAATGAGCATGTTTAATAAGCAGAATGCCTGCCAGGGGTTATAAACAGTGCCAGGTGAACCCTGGGAAACTGCACTACAGAACTGAAATGATCGGGCACCTACAGGGGAGATGTCCACACAGCTTCCAAAGATGTCACTGCTGGGACAGAAGGATCCAGAAACCCGAGGAAGGTCGAAGCTGGAAGAAAGTCACTTGGATTCACTCATGAAGAGTACGCTCCCTCTCAGAAGTGCAAAGTCTGCCTTCTGTCCCTGGCTGTGGTCTCCTTGTGGAGGGTCTGATATGCTCCCCAGGGAACGATGTCTAAGATGAGGCCTGGCACATCAAAGCATTCGCCCATGGTGTTCAACCAAAACAATACCAGGGCCTCCTCTCGGTAGCCTGCGTTCCTCTATGCAAGATGCTCCCTTGATGCAGAGAGGACAAAAGAAAGACAAGCGCAAACCCCAGCCCCGCTGGGAACATGACCGGTCCTTCAGACTATAATTGTGTGCTGTGGACATAAACAATAAGCATTGTAAGACGTTACTGATAGACTTCTCCAATACTGTGGATGCACGAATTCCACTGGAAATTCACAGGAAGGAGTGTTCATTTCTTTATATACACTTATAGAAGAGTTTTAAGTACCAGATGACGACTCCATTGCGATTATGCAGAGATCCTATTTAAAACACGGGTTCCACTGTTCTAACGCAAGGGCCACATGGAGTGGCAGAGCTGAACTTACATGGACAGTAAAAAAAAAAAAAATTGTTTGGGGAAAGCACTTAAGCACACGGTCCAGTCAAACAATAAAACATCTCACGCACGTTGTACATTTCCCGTGCCAAGGACGCCGCTTTCCAGCTTTGCCTAGAGATATATGGAGCTGTAATAGAGCTCAGAAAGCCCCTGACAGCTGTGCGCTGCCATTCAGACCTGAAAGATTCCATGTTATGATAAAAATTAATGTCCTCTGACATCCTCTGGGACTCCCTGGGCCCTGGGAATAGCTAATGAAGAAATACAACCCTGCTGGAGAACATCATGCTGCCTGGAGTTGAGGGTTAATTCACATGTGGTGGTGGTGTGCAAGGTGGCTGGACCCCAGTGCCAAGGCAGCCCATGCTGATTGGTTAAAATTATTTCAAATAAGCAAACACTTTACAAAATAATTTAGCCTGAGTGGGATTTAGCCAGTCACTTCTTAAAATAAAAAAGGGTTTCCTCTTGGCGGTGACCATGGACATGGAAACTTCTCTAAGGGAGATGCGCTGTCTCAGGGACTGTACAACCACTGGGCATGTCCCCATGGACACCCTCCCAGAGGAATCAGTAAGAGTCTTAGTGCTGAGCTTGGAAGGAACACGAGGCCAGTTCAGTGCGCCCGCCACCCCACCTGCCAATGTCATGAAGTCTTCCAAGAGGCAGGAACAGGGACAGTATCAACAGTAGCTGCATTATTGACATCAGCCCCAAAGTGGAAATAACCAAAATGTCCCTCAAATAACGGATAAACAAACTGAGTCTGTCCACATAAGGGGACACTCTTCCATCCAGAAGAGGAGCAAGGCACTGACACTGCTCAATGTAGACGGACTCTGAATGACCATGCCCAGGGAAGCAGACAGGTACAAGACCACACGTGGTGCCCTTTCCTCCATGTGACATGCCCCACACAGGCAACCTGGAAGAGACAGAACCTGCTTAGTGCTGGCCAAGGCCCAGAGCACAGGAAATAGGGATAACTCCTCACGCTGTCTCGAGTGAAGAGAACGTTCTGGAATTTAATGGTGGTGGTGATTATATGCAGGAAAAAACACTGAACTGTACACATTTAAACAGTGAGTGTAATCGTATGCACATTTTATTTCCACTAAAAAAAAATAAATCTCTGGCCTGGGAGAAACCCACTGGGACACCCCCAGAATGAGTCAGCATGGCCTGCCTAGTCTACTCCCCTCTCCCCAGCACAGCTCTGGCCAACACTGCCCCAGGCCACATCCACCTCCACCTTGTGCAGGGTACCAAGGCAGGAGGCAAGGAAAACAAGGGTTTACATTGTTTTCATTTGGGGGAGGGGGTGGCTATTAAAAGTGACATGATTTTAGTTCATGACTTTATTTCAGCTTATCCTCAGATTTTACCATGTCATGCTGCATTTATTTCTGAGCATCTGAAGTTTTTTTTAAAAAACATGAAAAACAGCTTTAGACTTGGGTATTCCTTAAGACATTCGTGGCATTTCTCACAACCTATCTTCACTAAATGATGATGGAAAAATCTAGGGGTGTGGGAAAATTACTATTAGAAACATCTATTTTTCAAAACTTTTTGAACTAGGGCTGGAATGGTGGCTCAGCGATTACAGCACTTGCCTGGCACGTGCAAGAACCCTGGTTCAAACCCCAGCATCACATACACAACTAAGTGTTGGACCAACAAAAACCACATGGAAAACTAAATAAAATTGATTTTTCTCTCTTAAAAAAATTGGACTGTATCTTTATAGACAGATACACAGTTAACTTTCCTATGGCATCTCTTTTGTTCTATGGGAAGGAGAAAAATAACCAAGGTGATATTCTGAACTATGAACAGCAGTGTTCACTGGGAGGTAACGGTGTGTTCATGCATGAAAATTTAAGTTATCTTGGATTTGCTTTAAAATAATTTAGCAAGAGAAGGGCTCAAGACTGAATGAAATGGGCCATATGTTGACGATTGCAGAAGCCGGCGAAGGGCACAGCGAAGGTCCTTTGCGCACTTCCCACGCTCATATGTTGTGTGCGCTTGCGTGTGGGTGTGGTAGTCCCCACAGTGAAAACATAAGGACAAATCGTGCGGGGGCAGGATGATGAGTGGCTTTCCTCTGCGTCTCCGCTTTCCCTCACCTCTTTGTGTGTTCTGCAATCTGCGTGCATCGTTTTTGTGGCCATTGAATGTGTGTACACATAATAGCAAAGCCAAAGGTTAAGAGTCTACATGCAAAGTGAACAGGCAGGTAAGCTCTCTAAGACAACGTGAAACCAGGCAGATGCAGGTCAAAGCCAGAATCCGTGCGGAAGAGACTCTCGGAACAAAAGGCAGAGCGCACACTGAGGGCTCCTGCCACACAGGTGCCGGGTCCCATGCCCGTTCTCCCGTGTGCGGCAGAGGAGACGCAGCACATGAAAAAGACGTGGGGAAGAGAGACCTGCTCAATCAAGACCCCTAGGTCGGCGGGGCTGAGCGTTCCCTGTGTTGCAATGAGGGTCCTGAAAGGTCGTACCCACTTGTCATCCAAGGTCATTTGGAAATCTTTCTTCTAATGGGGTGGCATTTCATTATGTCTGGACCAGGAAAAATAAAGGAGAATCTTGCCTCACGTGGCAGAAGAAGGCTCAATCACCTGAGCCTTGCTCTACATGTGTGTAGAGTCACCTCCTAGGGCTGTGCTAAGAGAAGTCCCAAGGAGGAGACTCCGGCACTGCCATCTGCGAGGAAGGATGAGTGAAGTAGCTGTGCGTCTTGACTCTAGCCCAGCGCTCCTCCACCAACTCACAGGCCCTTGTCTTCCAGAGGAAGAAATGCAGAGTTCTGCTGTCCCCACCACACTGCAGCTTCTCCCCATGGCCACAGCGGCTCAGGCCAGGAGGAAGCAACTGAGAACTTTAGTGACCAACACACAGGAAGCCTGCATTTTGTAATAAGCACTGGACTCTAACAAAGCAAATGAAAATCTCAAAACTAACATTTCAGACAGTAACAGCAAAGAGTTAAAGATAACACCAAATTGCCCAGAGTTTGACAAAGGAGTGACAAATAGCCACCCATAAATCTTCTGGAAAACCATTTGGCTTCACAGAGCAGCGTCCTGAAAGGTGCTCATATGCTTAGGCCCAAACGCTTCCTGCGAATGTAGGCTGATGGTGAAGCAAGGGCGCCGTCCAAGTGTGAACAGAAGCAAACAAGCGAAAACAGAGCAGAGAGCGACCTCGCCGGCAACCAGCCCAGACTGCGCCAACAGTCCTACCTCCATGCAACACATGCTTCCGATTCTTACAACTCCAATACCAGAAACACATTCAACAGCACGCAACACTGCCCCTGACAACCAAGTATAAAGAAAAGATCACAAAAGGCTGTGCGTCACACGGCCATGTCACACCATGAGTGTCTGTGGGCACAAAGAAGGAGCACGTACCATCCAGCAGGGGACATGGGTCTAGGTGGAGGCACAGGGGTTAATGTGCACCTTACTGTGTTTTTGTGCATAATTTAGCTTTTTTCCATCAGAGTTACATAGAACTTTTAATATGTGGAGAAAAATAAGCATCTCTAAGTTTAAAAGAAAAAGTTCTCACTACAGACTTGTTGTGGAAAGGCCTTCCTAGGGCAAGGCGTGTGGCTGCAGCCAGGGAACCCAAGGTCAGCTGCCCAGGCCTCTGGGCTCAGTACTGCATTAGCTGGGTGGCTATAGAACACACAGTAGGTATAAGACAGGGTCAAAAAGGACAAATGCGTAGGGAGGGGCCTGCAGTGCAGGGTTAACAAATCTATAACTGTAAACCCTGGCGCTGGTGTGGATCCCTGCCAGGGCCACCCTGGGCTGACATGGCTCAGTCTTTCTGAGTCCCTCCTCCCTCCCCCAGCCTCTGCCTGCAGGCCAAGGGGCCTGGGACTGACCCACCATGCAGTGCTTCCTATGATGAGACTCTACCTCACAGTGAAGGACACTGAACCTCAGAGAAAGGAAGTGACCTGCCCAGAGCTTAGTTATCCAGGCAGCAGTTTAAGCTGGGCTGCTCTGACGCCACAGCTCCCATGGTTTGGGGTACACCACATGAAGCATTTTGCAAACCTTTCTCCACGCTGAGTTCCATTAGCGGGGAAGGCAAGAGGAGAGCAGGTGAACTCCCCACCAACCCTCCTGAAGCCCAGGTGGGAAAGAACAATCAGGCCGTGAGACCTGGCAGCTTGCTGTGCTGTGATCAGTTCCTTAAAAATGCTGGATGTACCTGGAAAATACCTGGGGAGCTTTTAAAAGTCCAAGTACCGCGGCACCCCAAACCATCCCTCCACGCCCCCCATCTTTCCACCCTACCCTAGAACAATAAAGTCAGAGTGGCTGGGGACAGCAGTCGGTCAGTGCTTCCAGTGACTCCAAGCGGGGTGTGCACTGCTGGGTGGGTAAGGCATGTCGCGGTGTCCCAGGAGTCTGAGTCTAATGTGGGAATCCAGGAGTCACTCCCTCTCTGGCTGCAGTCATTCCCTAAGATCCTTTCCAAGAAACTGTGATCTGCCCACTTACCCATGGTGCACTTGTCACAAAACCAGAAAATGTATTCCTTTTTGGTTTGGGTTATCAATGATGATGCAATGTCAGCTCAAACCTCTTTCTGATTATCAGAAGATGACAAAGCTGTAAGAGCAGCTCAAACTTAAATGCAGAGACAAAAGACTCGGCTGCTAATTGAGAGGATCCACTGTGCTTTCCTGAAAGGCACGTACTGAACAGATTCTTCCAAAAGGAAGGGGAGAAGGCACCCACAGTCCTGAAAGCAGCGCAGTGACGAGTGCTTCAACTAAAAATATGATCTTCCTCGGGGATTTTCACCGGGCTGCACAGCGCAGCAGGGCTGAGTTACCGCAAACGTCTACTCAGGTTCTCAGGCTGACAAGATTTTGCTTCTCAACAATTTACTCGGGGAAAAGATAGTTTCCAGGTTATTAGCATGTGATTTCTGTATGGTTAAAGCGCAACTTCTCAACATGTTGATTAAGTAAATGTAGAATTACAATGTGAGAGACAACAGAGGAGGTTAGGACGGTATGGAAAAAAAAACAAACTAAATTCATGGGCCAAGTTGGGAAATATAATTCTAAGCCACAAAAAGTTCAGTGCATTCTCCAAGAGTTCTCTGAGTAACCAAACACTAACAACAGCGTGGATTTGCACAGATGGTGATATGGGTGGTCTCAGTGTGGAACACGCTGGAAAGACTGGGCTCAGAGGTGCCAGCCAGTCCCTGTCCACTCCAAGCAAAGCCAGGCTGGCTTGGTCACATGATCCGTGGCTACACCAGGGAAGCTCTGGCCTCTAGCAGACAAATGTTTTTATAGATAGATTCCTAGAAGGGAAATTGCAAGTTACTTGCCTAAAATGACTATCATGTATATGATTATTTAAAAAGCTGTTGCCCAAAATCTGCAAACCTATCCTCCACACAACTCAAGAACTTGGAATGGCTGAGGATTAGCATCTTAAAAGTAAGTTCAGGGGGCTAGAATAGTGGCTCAGCGAATATGGTGCTTGCCTGGAATGCACGACGACCCAGGTTCAAACCCTAGCACACCACATATACAACCAAGTGTCGGAGCAACGAAATCCACATGAAAAACTAAATAAAATTGATTCTCTCTCTCTCTCACTGTCCTTCTCTCTTTAAAAAAAAAAAAAAGTAAGTTTAGTTCACCAAACGGAACTACGTGTCTTGGTTTGCATCCTACCCTCCTCCCTTTGTTCCTCTCATCTAATCATCTTTCCATCCATACACCCTTCCCCTGAGTTTACTACCAGCAGTGGCTGTGACACCTGCAAAGGACCATGGTAACGATAATGACAATGACGACACAGGTTAAAACTTAATAAGTACTCACTGGGCGCCAAGGTACTAAGCTTTATAAACAGTCCTATTTAATCATCTAAACAGCCCCCCACGTGGTATTATGACCACTGCCCATTTTTACTGATGAAGAAACTGAGGATCACAAGACTTCCCTAAGGAATTTGCCAAGACCATCATCCTGGTAGGCTGCGGTACAGATTCAGAGCTAAGACAAGGAAGAATGTGCCAAGGTTTCCACTCTTTTGGGACAGAGTCTAACAAAGAAAAATCAATACAGAAGAAAGTTCCCCTCGAGTACTGGATGTGGTGATCTGGTGAGCTGCTGCTGCTCTAAGGAGTGACCCTCCAATTCACTGTGATGCTGAGGTTAGAGGAAGGACACATGGACTCTGCACAGCATGTCACGCAAGGCTATCTATAATTAGCAAGTGTTGGTAGGGCAGGAGGGACCAGCACCAGCCAAGTCCCAGAGTCAGGAGCCAGAACCTAAGAGTGCTTCTGAGAGGGGTAGAGTGCAGACACAGAGGGTTGAAAAGACATGGCCATAAATGACGCTGGAAAAGGGGCTGCTCTGAGGCCTGGGTGGGCCACTCCAGTAAGTGCATCCATGCAGCTGAGGTGACAGCACACGACCCAGAAGATCAAGGCTGGAGCTGGCTTTGCATTTGAGAGCAACCACTCTGTGGTTTAGAGGTGTAAACGGAAAAGCGACCCTTGGCCTTGTTCTGTCTAGCTAATGAGCATCATTTTGAAGACAAGTTGGAACTAAGGGGAAATGAACACTGACATTTGGAGTCAGCGTATAAAGACGACTGTAAATGAGTGTAAATAGTTGCCATTTCTACTTAAAGGGGCTCCACAGAAACATGTTCTAGACACTTGGTTTAAAACAGTCTGCAAACCTTAACTGAGGGGATACACCGCTCTTCCCTCAAATCTGTTTAACCTTTATACATAGTTCAGCCAAACAAATGTACTCAGGTGATAGAAAATTAGGCTGGAAAAAGTCTCTCCCCTAACCCTGAAGTGACCTTAGTAATTGTCCCAGTAGGCAAGCAGTGGTTGTCACCCATTCTATTAAGAGGATGAATCTTCTTCAGGGGCAAGGTCTACATGATGCATTTCCCAAATGAGACAGATCTTTCTGAATCTCCAAACTACGGTCCCCGTTGAGCTCAGGGTCAGAATTTGGATTGAGTTCTAGCACTAACACCTCTTAGCTAGACAATCCCCTTATTCAAGACCCTTCATGTCTTCCAGTCTCAACTTCTTGCTCTGTACAATGGGATTATTCATTATATTTGGCTGAACCACAGTACACTGCCATTCTTCTGCCACGTCTGACCCATCCCCCGAGTCCTTGTAACAAAAGAGGGAATGGCACCTAAGTGTTTAGCCGCGTGACATGTGATCAATAGCTGATAAAAAATGTTAGCAATCACCATCAGCATCGTCATCATCATTATAAGGTTTCAAGCTCCAGTTAGGGCTTCCCTTTCTCATCATTTATAGTCACTTAGTCTTCCTAGCTGACCTGGTATCATCTCCAGAACTTAGTACAGCACACAGTACTACTCAAATTCTTCATCTCTTCTCAGCTGGTATTAATCCCCGGAGTACTTTCTGCAGAGAATTTAAATTAACACTGTCTACATTAGCTATTTGTACCTAAGTATCTTGACTGAGCCTTAACATAATCCATTTTCAAGAAACATAGCAAGTAGTTCTCCTATGAGATAGGATGCTACTAAAATGAGAACTTCAGGGGATGATGTAGGCTGTAATCTACAGAGCTAGGGCCCAAATCCAACCAACCTCCTGTTTTTATGAATAAAGCTCCAACCCATTTCCTGTTTCTGTGAATAAAGTTCCAACCCACTTCCTGTTTCTAATAAAGTTTTATTGGAACACAGACAGACCCACTCATACACACAGGTCTGCAGCCACTTTGGCACTATCCAATCT
>PVKS010046392.1:0-13322 GCA_004027875.1 Aplodontia rufa
TGGGATGGTTCCCCCATCTTCCCCATCACCAGACTCCTATGAGTTCTTCATATACCCTCCCCCCTCCCCATCCCCTTCCCTCCACCTCCAAGTTACCTAGGGAGCTTTCGCCCCTGTTGCACTGAAAGTCATTCAATTTGAGGCTTTGTTAGGTCAGCCGTCTGTCCTACTGCTTCAACATAAATTCTAGTATCAACAGTAAAATCTGGAAATCTTTGAGCACAAATGTTAAAAAAGAGAGAGAGGCTGGAGCAGTGGCTTGGTGGTTATGGCACTTGCCTGGCATGAGCGAGGACACGAGTTCGAACCCCAGCACCACGTACACAACAAAGTGTTTGAGGAAAGAAAGTCACATGAAAAACTAAATAAAACTGCTTCTCTCTTTCACTCTTTCTTTCTCGCTGTCCCCTTTCTTTAAAAAGAGAGAGAGAGAGAGAGAAAGGGAATGGCCATCAGAAAGGGTCCCTTGATATAGAAGATAACACTCACTATGATGTCATGCTGCTGGTGTGCAAGATTCCTTCTTATTCGCTGGAGATGGGCACGGGACATATTGTCTTTTAAGGCTCTAAAGCAAAAATACTATGCAAAAAAACAAACAAACAAACAAAGAAAGGACACAAGTGATTACAAAAAGTCAATAAAGTCTTAGAAATGAGCATAAAGGAAGTCAGTGCCCAGAATCAGAGGGGGAAAAGCTCCATGAGTGCTGCTCAGGTTGCTTCATTTCCCTGAGTGTTTCTTTGCTTTGAGATTCAACAGACAGCCTCAAACAGGCCAGCCTGCACTGCAGACACTCAGTACCACTGGTTGAACTACCCTACTGTCCACTGATACTGTTCAAGAACAAACACACCCTTGCCTCTAACCAGGAGGATCCCCATGACCCACATGAGGACAAGAATTCTACAGAAAATTCTAGGTCAAACACCAGCTTTTTCCTCCCAAAGAGAAAAGACCTTTTTTTCCCCTATGGTAGTTTTTTGTTTGTTTTTATGCCATATAAGGATCAGTGCTTACATTTATACAATTATAAATGCAATTTTGCTCGAGTGGGATAGAAGGAATCCTTGGAGAGAAGGAGGCTTGGGGTAAGAGCAGGACATTCAGGCCTTGCTCCAGCTCCATCAATAATGCCTCACATCATTGTCCTATACCTTGGGATTTAGTTTTCTGAGATGGAAGTTAGGGGCTTTCATATTGTGTTCTGTGGAATTTTAGAGGCTCCTAAAAGTCTTTGAAGACCACTTCATGTGGTAAGTGTAGGAGAGAGCAATTGGTAGAACAGAAACTCACTCCCCAGACTTTGTTTCAAGCTCAGCATTGCAACTACAGATTATGCTTCTGCCACTAAAGAAGGGTCTAGTCATAAAAACCCCCAGGACTAGACCACCTCTGAGGTTCTTTTACAACTCTAAATCCCTCTGATCCCATACCATTATCTTCTCTGATCCAAAATGCAAATAGGGACACCCACTGTGAAGTTTCCTGACAAGCTAAGCTAAGGAGGAACTGGCTGCACTCTGTGAGTCAGTGTGGGTCAGGATCCCTGAGTGGAGACTGCAGAGCAGAACTATATCAGGCTGTTGTGCTCTTACCAGCAGGCTGCGCCGGCGGTGCTCTTCTGCCACCTCACATTGTGCTGCATCCTCTGCACATAGCAGCACATCTGCAAAGAAGTTAAGGCCCCCAGTCTCAACAAGGTTCCTGCACCTGCACAGTGCATTTGTTCCCCATGATCCACCTTTAGGGTCATGTTTGCAGGGGTGATAGGCCTGCCAGATACCATCTCTCTCTCTCCTGATGACCCAAGGAAGCAGTAGGCAATGGGAAACCATGTGAGTTCCTTAACAAACAGCTGGTCTTGCCACTTTCCCACTTGGATGCCCATTTGCTGACAGGCAAAAAATACCTGAGATAAATTGCCACTGATTTTGGTAAACATTTCAAAATCATCATATCATAAGCAAAACTTGCTCCTTCTCTGTTTTGGTATCAAGATCCAGTTAGATGTTTGAGCTAAAAAACCTTGGAGTTATTTTCAAAGCTTTTCTCCTCCCACTCCTTCAATCTATTCAGCTGCCAAACCCATCTGGTCTCCTTCTAAGTCTCTCCTCTCCATTCCCTGCTGTTCTGTCCCAACAGTTCATGCAACTTGTCCCTCATATAGATTGGTTAAGTGTGCCTCTTTACAATACTGATTTCTCTGGGCTAATATCTCTTCTCCAACCCAGAACAGTCCTTTCTTAGCAACAAATCTAACCCTATCACTTGTCTTCATGAAAACTTCCATAGGCTCCCCATGGCCACTGGGATAAAGGTCAATTTCCTGAGCACTGCACACCAGGGCTCTATGGGCTAACTGCTCAACACAGTCACACCCACAACTCACTACAGATTCTTGAATGCTTTTCCTCACCAATGAGCCATGAAAATGCTATTCCTTCCACAAAAATGCCCTTTTCCCAATCACAGTGCTGGGAGAGCTTGTCATCCCTTAAGACTTACGTCCAGCTTAAATATCACCTTCTTGGCTCAATCTCCATGGTGGCTATTGCAGGACTCAATACAAATTTTAATGACATTGCTTATCATGCCATCTTAGCCAGACCCATTTTCACATCTATTTTCCCCACTAAACAATGAACTACTGTGGGTCTTGACTGAAGTTTGCAAATATCCAAGCACTTATGCAGGAGTGTAACACAAATCAAGACTTTGATGAACAAATGAATGCATGGATGCACATCCAGGGAAGTCCAAATTCTCACACAGGGCACATACTGTGGAGGGGACATTAAGAACATGGGCACAGGGCTGGAGCAGTGGCTCAGAAGTTGGAGTATTTGTCTGGCATATGCAAGGCCTTGGGTTTGAATCCCAGCACCACATATACAACTAAGTTTTAAAAAAACAAAGGCCAGATGAAAAAAATAAATTCAAATTATTCTCTCTTAAAAAAAAGAACATGGGCAATGGCCATAGCTGGGCATGGTGGCACATGCCTGTTATCCTAGCAGCTCGGGAGGCTGAGGCAGGAGGGATGCAAGTTCAAAACCAGCCTCAGTGATTTATCAAGGCCCTAAGCAACTTAGCAAGACCCTGTCTCAAAAAAATGTATATATAAGAAGGGTTAGGGATGTGTCTCTGTGGTTAAGTGCCCCTGGGTTCAATCCCCAGTACAAAAAACACAAACCAACCAACTAAAAACAAACAAACAAACAAAAAAATCATGCACATAGGAGTAAAGACTGAGGTTCTGACAACGACTTACCATGACTATGAAAATCACTTAGCCTCCCTGAATCTGTTTTCTAACCTATAAATGAAGATGGTGACACCTACATCATAGGATTGCTGTAGGAATTGAAAAGATGATGCATAATATCTGCACAAAGCAAAATGGAAGCTATAATCATAGAGATGATGTCACCAAGAAACATACAACTATGGCAAGTTCCTCCACCTAAAGGGTAGGAAAGAAAGCAATGAGTCAGGCATGGTGGCTCACTCCTATAATCCCAGTGACTCAGGAGGCTAACATAGGAAGATTGCAAGTTCAAAGCCAGCCTCAACAACTTAGCAAGACCCTGCCTCAAAATAAACAATAAAAAGGGCTAGGGATGTGGCTCAGTGGTTAAGCACCCCTGGTTTCAATCCTCAATACCAAAAAAAGAAGAAAAAAAACTAGGAAAAAAGCAATAAAATGACAACAGAAAAAAATGATAAGACAATTGACTTACCTCACAGGTTGGGGAGCTAGAAACAGGGTGCTTTTTTTTTTTTTTTTTTTTTTTTTTTTGGTACCAGGGATTGAACCCAAGGGTATTAACCACTGAGCCACATCCCCAGTCCTTTTTATTTTTTATTTTGAGATAGGGTCTCACTAGGTTCCTTAGGGCCTTGCTAAATTGGTAAAGCTGGCTTTGAACTTGTGAACCCCCTGCCTCAGCCTCCCAAGCCACTGGGATTAAAGGCATAAACTAAAATGCCTGGCGCCATTTTGTTTTTCTTCATTAAACTATAATTTTTTGTATATGTAGACCAGTTTTAAGTTTTTAAAAGAAGCCAACAGAGGGGGCTGCACTTGCCTGGCATGCGCAAGGCCATGGGTTGGAACCTCAGTACCACATACATAACCAAATGTTGGAAAAATAAAAAACAAATGAAAAAATAAAATTGACTCTCTTAAAAAAAAAAAAAAAAGTCAACAGAGATAAGACTGCCTTAAATTGTTTGCTAGACACTTTCTCCTTACACTTGTAAACATGCTGCTGAGCCTATGCTGGCTTGGCTGAGATGGCCAGCAGGCCTGGTTGTCTGAAAAGGATACAGTGTTTCCAGTGTGTGAAGGCCCTTCGCAGGGCCATCCTGCGGGCCAGCTCCTCCACCAGGGCCTGGTGGGCATACAAGCTCTGCCTCCACTCCCAGGCCCACTGCCAGTCACAGAAGTATGTCTGGAGCACAATGACATGGTAGAATCGTTCCGCCATTTCTGCAACAGACAAATAAGAGAGTGCTGCTCCCTTCCAAGTGGAATATGAGCTGGAAGCATTTGTAAGATGAGCTGAAACCTTCCACTAGCAGAAAGCAAGGATTTAAGGCTGCTCCCCAAAGGAATCCTTCCCAAAGGAATCCTTAAAAGATTTTTAGACTGGAGGTGTAGTTCAGTGCTAAAGCCCATGCTTAGCATAACCAAGATCCTGGATTTGATTCCTAGCACCAAAAATAAAAAAGCTGTTTAAGCATTAGGAATCCCTGAGCTACTTTCTCTTCCCAAGGAGAGAGAAAAAGGTTTCTGATTTTAGGGGATACAATAAAATCTATTCAATGGCTGAGGCTTCTGGTTAGCTACTGATGCACAGGAATAGTGACTAATGCTTTCAATGAAGACTTTGTTTTCCTTTTGACTCTACAGAGATGACTCCAGAATAGGAATTGGAGACCAAGTCAATGAAACAACTCCGGTCACCATGCTGGGAAAGATTTTCTTTTTTCTTTCTTTCTTTTTTTTTTTTTTTTAAATAAACAGATCTTTTATAAAGTAAATAACTGTTCCTCATTGGTACTTTTTATATACAGTTTACTTCTTTTCTGAAATTGGAATATTCATATTAATGAGACAATAATCTCTCTAAACCAGAGTTTATCTCTGTAACCCCAAATAATTCTTGATGGCAATATTTTTCTTAATTCACCTAAAAAAGTACAGTGTGTGGAAGGTCAAAGGAGGATAAAATTACTTCAAAGGATCAAAACAAAATATGAAAAATAATATATTTAAAAATGTAGGGGGAATTTTAAAGTACAGATTCCGTTGAAATATTACTATTAAAGGAAACAGCTTTGTACGCATTGCCAAAATTCTGATTTTCTCAATTAAAATCAGAAGTATTGATTTTATTGCTTGAAGACATTATTTCTTTGAAATCAGAATGAGGTTTGATAATTTAACTTCCATACAAATAATTCTGAATATACAAAGTATTAAATATAAACAGCAGTGTAACAAGAAAATAAATTGGCAGAAATAATTCAACCAGTAGAAATAATTAAGACCATCACCTCAAAGATTTTCTATACACAAAGAATGAGAAAATACTGTTCTAAGATTTTAGAGCACACACTGAATCAATCCAAAATCGCCACTATTACACTTCTTTCTTCTTCAGTATGAGTGGACCCACATTATCTCCTGTCAATTAATTATGTTTATTATGGGAACCATCACAGGCAGGAAACGTCTTAGACCGCCAACACCTACAATAAGCTGCTTTAGTAAGACATAAATCTTCAATGTTTATTTCATTCACCACTTTGGGGTTTTCCTTTTGTATTTTAAGATTTATCAAGCTATCCTTCTGCTGTTTTTTCTTCAGGAGGAATGGACGGACTGCAAGGTAGCCAAGTAGTGCAAGTACACCAAGGAAAGGCAATAATCGAAGCCATTCTGAAACTGTGAGCCAGGAGAAGCAGGTAATGCTCTCGGGACTGGGAGCCGCTTAAGATAAGCAGGAAGCTGCACCTTCACGATGCAGGCCACGTTCTCCAGTACCATCTTGTCTAGGGCGTCTACGCCTCTCCACAGTCCCCTCCGCTCTCCTCTGGGACAGGTTTTCTTGAGCTTTCAGTCAAGTTGATCCTGATTGCCAGCTACAACTCCACTAATCAACAGATGGCCTAATGAGTTGAAGCCCAGGAACTGGAAAGGAGTCTCCTGGTATTCAAATGCCATAGTTGGAGGCAAGTGTTAGTTTATGGCTCATCATGCTAAACAGACCTCACCTTCCAGCACTGGGCTATTGCAGTGCTGGTCTGCTGTCATTATCTTCAAATAGACAGCATTGGCCCTACATTTGTGCAGGGAGGCTTGGGTGAAGGTAGGAGAGCCTAACCCAGTGTCTAGCACAATGCTTGACTCACTTCTGTGTAAATTCAATGAAGTACAAAAGGTGTACCAGTGATCCCATCCCTATGTTATTACTTCTGAAATTGATAAACAAAACCATAAAAATAGTATCCAAAAACTCAACATCATAAATCACACATATTTGCATAACTGAGGCCAAACAAAGAATCTAAGAATCTATTAATTGGAAAATGGCTAAGTAAATTAAGGTTCGTCATTCTATAAAAAATGAAAAATCATTATTCATGATGAATAAAGACATAGGACTGCGTGGGGAAAAAGTATAATACAAAATTGTAGGTACCCTCATATTAATTATAATATTCATAACCCTATTTAAAATAAAATGTAATAATCCCAATAATTAAAGCCCTATTTGAATAAAAAATATGCATAGAAGGACAAAAGGAAATAAATGTGAATAGTGAATGATGCATATTTTTGTTCTTGATCTTCTTATACCAAAATTTATGGAAGATGGTTATATTTCTTCTTCATAAAGCACCACTGGCAGCAAGTAGGAGCATAGAACTTGTGATCAGACCCTTTGTCTTGAAAGCCTAGGGTTTCTTACTTACTGTTCTGTTGTCTCTTCACTCTGCGCACATGCAGGTATTTAAGCCAGGCCCTTAGGGATGTCCGTTTTTGCCAGGACTGATGGTGCTGCACTGCAGAGACCACCTTCTGTCTCTCCCTCTGACAATGTAGGAGCTGCCCCAGCCACCTTGACCAAGCCTGAAAACCAGAAAAAAGAATACAGTCAAAGAAAAGGCTGACCTGGGCAAAGTGATGCACAACTGTGATCTCAGCTACTTGGGAGGCTGAGGTGGGAGGACTGCAAGTTCTAGGCCAGCCTAGGCAACTTAGCAAAACCCTGTCACAAAATATAAAAAATAAAAAGGACTGGAGATGCAGGTTAGTGGAAGAGCACTTGCCTAGCTCTACCACTAAACTGGGTTCAATCCCCAGTACTGAAAAAGAGAGGAAAACAGAGGGGAAGTACAGATGAGGGGGCAAAAGGAGACAGAAACATACTGCCAACGCTGAAATTAGAAACAAGTGGCAATCCCTTATCAGGATCATAAATTACAGGAGTTTGGGGTGAAAGATCTTTATTTACTTATTTATTTTTATTTAATTTTTTCAAATTTTGGAACCAAGGATTGAACCCAGGTGTGCTTAACCACTGAGCTACATCCCTAGCCCTTTATTTTTTTACTTTGAGACAGGGTCTCACTAAGTTGCTTAGGGCTTTGTTAAGTTGCTGAGGCTGGTCTTGAACTTTTGATCCTCCTGCTTGAGCCTCCCAAATCTCTGGGATTAGAGTCACCATGCCAGGATCTTTGAGGGCATTTTGGACAGGAACAGGAGCAATATAATCCCTATAATTCCTATGACTCAGAAAGCTGATAAAGACTAAAAATTTGAAGCCAACCTCTGCAACTTAGGAAGATCCTCAATAACTTAGTAAAATCCTATCTCATGATAAAAATAAAGAGAAGTGAGAATGGATGTCCTCAGTGGGAACACCTGGGTTTCATCCTCAGTACACCCTCCCCACATTAAAAAAAAAAAAAAGGCATTCTGTTTCCAGAAAGTTCCCATTTGTGAATTAAAAAAAAAAAAATTGTCAGGCACGGTGGCATGTGCAGAAGGATTGCTTGAGCCTAGGAGTTCAGAGCAGTCTGGACAACATATCAAGAACCCATCTAAAAAAACAAACAAAAAATAAAACAATAAAAAATCAATAAGCAGACAAGAAGCAGGTACAATCCAGGGGGTGATTTGAAATGGGTGAGGGTCTGCCTTTTATTTGGAAGAGGGAGGAAGCCTGTTGCTAAGAACCCCTTTCTCAGGCAGATTCATTTCTGGGAAGCATATCTATACAAGTTGAAGTGTAGACACATGAAGATTCCCTTAAGACTATCCACAAATATAAACCCATAGGCAATAACACAGGCCTAGTTTGAAGATGACTTAGACAACTTCATCTTTCCTTTTCTTAAACCTATAACAACTCTTCTTCTTTACTTCCTATTTCAGGTGACTACCCTTCTTCCTCTTTTACCAAGAAAATAAAAGCAATCAAAAGAGAATTTTATCCAGGTCCCACTAGGTATTACTCACCTCACCCACCCATAGGTGCTAGCTTCACTCCTTCTCTGGGTAAACTATCAACATTCCCATCAAAGCCCCTCCTATTATGGCTACAAGCCATCTTCGCTCATCTTCTCAAGTTTGTCATTTTGGCAATTCCCCTGCTCCCTTCTGAATCTTCAGTTTTCACTTACTAGATTTTAAAAACCAACAGATAAATATGCTATTATTTTTTCCTATCCTGAAAGAAAAAAGTCCCTTTAGGATGTGACAACCAAAAGCAATGTGACCTTTGAATGATGCTAGACTAGACATAAAAGTAGCAACAATATACAGTTTTTTTTTTTTGTTTGTTTGTTTTTTTTTTTGCTCTGCAGTATTAGAGATTGAACCTAGGGCCTTAACACATGCTAGACAAGTACTCTACCACTAAGCTATATCTCCAAACCCTTTTAAAATATTTATCTTTATTCATTCATTCATTCATTCACTCATATTGGAGATTGAACCTAGGGGTACTTTACCACTGAGATACATCTCCAGAGTATGTTGCCTAGACTGGCCATGAACTTGAAATCCTCCTGCCTCACCCTTCTATGCCACTGGGCTCACAGTTGTGCATCTCCACACATTGCTCCCAGCCCCTTTTTAATTTTGAGATAGGATCTTGCTAAATTGACCAGGCTTCTCTCAAACTTGCAATCCTCCTGCCTCAGCCTCCTAAGTAGCTAGAATTACTGACATGCACCACTGCATCTGGCAATATAGTATTAATATGAATTTTATATGACATATTACCATATCAATATTAAATGTCTTATATAGGAGAATGGTCTTATTTTAAGAAGACATAAACTGAAGTACTTAGGATAAATTTTATATGTACAACTTTCAAATGGCTCAGGAAAAATAAGAAATATACTCAAGGAGAACGGGGGCTGAGGACATAGCTCAATGGTCAAGCACTTGCCCAGCTTGGATTCAATCTAGGACCACACATCAACACAGAGAGAGAGAGAGAGAAAGAGAGCGAGAGAGAGAAAGCACACATGGCAAAATGCTAACACTGGGTTAAACCAGGTAAAACACATACACTATCAACCTTGTCTTGATTTGGTTATTCATCAAAAATTAAAATTTTGGGGAAAAATACTGTCACAAAAATACTTCCTAAAAATACACACCAGTGATTCTCAAAGCAATGCCCCACTCTAGAGCCCACTTTGCCATGTAGCCAACAGTCTAGTTCTTTCCAAGCTTCTCAAAAGAGCTATTTTCTGGCTTCTCTTCTCCAGGAGACTTTCATGAACCAACTCCCTTTAGCATACTGAAACCATGCTTCTCAAATATATAACAATCTCCACATTGCTCAATCCAAAAGTCACATCTGTCCTCACTTTCCCTGACCTGCCAGGTGTGGCTAACATACAGATCACCTCTTCCTTCTTCGCCTGGCTTTCAAGATACCTATGGGTCCCTCCTTGCTCCTGTTGCTGACCTCACAGGATCTATCCTGTAACCTTTCTTCTGGATCCACTCATTCCCTATATTCTTTTACCTAGTTTGGTGACTAAATAACATATTCCTATTGAGGACTCCCAAGGGTACAAGACCTGCTGGACCATCCAATACTCCAGACTATATATATCCTACTGCCTCTTGACATCTCCCAGTGGATGGATACTCAAACATCCAATCAGGTTGAGGATATGGAGTTCAGAGTAGAACTCCTCTCTATCCTTCTCTACAAAACTGCTTCTCCACTGGTCATTCCCATTTCAGTAAATTGCAACTGCATTGTTCCAAGTGCTCAGGCCCAAACCTTGGAATCATCTTGGACTCATCTCTGAAACTTCACATCTTATCTATCCACTAGAAAATCATGTACATGTACCTTCAAAATATATCCGGAATTCAACGACCATCTTTTTTTCATATTTTTTTATTTTTTATTTTTCCAAAGAAACAATATACTTATATTCTGAAAATTAGATTTACCCCCTAGTGCCTCCCCTAATCACCCACCTTTGTCCCTCCCCCACCCCTTCCCAGTACATCTCTACGAATGCCTTAGGTTGTATGTCACTACACCTTTTCAGGGTTTAATACATGAGATCAACTACCATCTTGCTATTATCCTTGTACACAATCTCACTTGGAATTTTGTATCACTGTTTTGTTTGTTTATGTGCTTTGTTGAGTTTGTACTATGATGCTGGAATCAAACCCAGAGCCTGGTGCATGTTCTGTGTCACTGAGCTATACCACCAACCCTTTTCCCTATTTTTATCCTTGGTCTTCCCAGGTATATTTCCAACACAATAGCCAGTGTGGTTGTTTGTGCTAGTTATCACATCACTTTAATCTCTCTTTTTATATGGCAATGTTCCTCCGGACCTTTTTCTCCTTTATGGCACTAATCTATTAGAGAAACCAAGTCATTTATCCTATAAAATGCCCCACATTTTAGATTTCACTGTCTCCCTAATGTCTTTAACTTATCCCTTTAATTCTTAGATTTCCCATAAATTCATAGATCTGTGTTAGACTTGCTTGGAGTCATGATCAATTCTGACAGGAAAAACAATGAGTGTGGCTGGGTGCTTCCTGTTACATTGTATTATAAGGCAGGAGTTTCTAGCTGCCACTCTGTAGCAATGCTGAGGTTCTTTTTTGGCTTCAGAAGCTGGTTTGCAGGATGTCTCCATTATGTTTCCCATAATCCTTTCACCTTGCAGCCTATATCCACATCCTCATTAGCCACACCCTCACTGAGACATATCCTGGCATGTTTTTTATTTTTTTACTTTGAGAAAAGATCTTCCTAAGTTGCTTTGGGCTTAGCTTAGTTGCTGAGGCTGGCTTTGAACGTGCAATCCTTTTACCTCAGCCTTCTAGGCCACTGGGATTACAGGTATACACCATTGCACCTGGCTAGGAATGATTTTTTTAAAAGATAATTATTATTATTATTATTATTATTTTATAAAGAGAGAGAGGGACAGTGAGAGAGAGAGAGAGAATCACTTTTATTTAATTTTTCTTGTAGCATTCGTTGCTCCAACACTTGGTTGTATACATGGTGCTGGGGTACGAACCAGTGTCCTTGCACATGGCCAAGCAAGTGCCATAACCACTGAGCCACCACTCCAGCCCATCAGAATGACTTTTGATTGTTTATATAAGTTAAATTCAAACTCAAACCATGAAAACCTCTAGCCAATCAAATCTGCTGTTGCCAATTTGAAGGTATTTGCAAAAAGGGAATTCTAAAAACATCTTGAGCAATAGTAGGATGAATAGCATGAGTTTATAGCCTTTCAAAGTAGCTGTCTGAAAGGAATAAACATACAGTTGCCCATTGATGGCAGAAAATCAATCTCATTATGAGTCTCTGTTTACAACACTGTTCCATTTGTCAGTTCCTTCTCTCTTCTGAGGTTAGAGTCTAATGAGGCCAGCATAGCATGATGATTCAGAGAATGGTTTTGCAGGTTTACTTGGGTTAAATCCTAGCTCTCACCTTTTTTATGTGTATGATGCTGGTTCATGTTATAATCTTCCCAGTTTTATCAATGGTAACACAAGGTTTAAGAAAAAAGAACTATGAAAATCAGCTGAGATAATGATATGAAGCACATAAATGAGCTGCATCTCTTATTTCCTTGAAGTTGCCTCAGAAGATTTTACAAGTTCAAAGGTCAGCAAGCTTTTAGGTCAGCAAACTTTCCTTTTTTCTTTTTCTTTCTTTTTTTTTCTTTTCTTTTATTTTTTAAAGATAGAGGGACAGTGAGAGAGAGACAGAGAGAGGGAGAATCAATTTTATTTAGTTTTTCATGTGGCTTTTGTTGCTCTGAGACATTATTGTGTACATGGTGCTGGGGTTTGAACTCACATACTTGCACATGCCAGGCAACCGCTGTAATTGCTCCAACCCTGCAAGCTTTTTCTTAAAGGGTCTTTGTAGTAGGTCACACGCTTTTTACTGCAATAACTCAACTCTGTCTATCCTTGTAGCTTCAAAGCAGCCATAGATGATACATAAAGGAAGAAGTATTGTGGCATCCTAATAAATCTTCATTTACAAAATCAGAAAGCAGGCCAAAGTTGGTTTATCAGCCAGAATTTGTGGATTCAGATCTAGATGACTCTATGTAAAATTTTCCCCCCCAATGCTGGGAATTGAACCAAGGGCCTTGCACATGCTAAATATGCGCTCTACCACTAAACTACACCCCCAGTCCCGTATGTGCTATTTGCATGTGATCTACATATACTTGCATAAACTATGCAAATTATGCAATATGTTGTCAGATTAAAAAGAAACTACTCCTACATTTAGCAAAAGGCACTTTTTTTTTTCACTCCATGTTCTATTTTTTATAACTGACTTGGCAACCCTATAAATACCCAGCAAACATAAAAACTGACAAATTGAGACACACCAAACATAATAAAAAAGTTTTTACCACACCATAATTTTGGTACAGCCCTTAGTACTTTTTTTTTTTTTTTTTAACATAGAGGCAGAGGAGCTGGAGCGGTGGCTCAGCTGTTGGAGCACCTGCCTGGCATGTGCAAGGACCCAGGTTCAAACCCCAGCACCACATATACAACTCAGTGTTGGAAAAACAAAGTCCAGATGAAAGAATTTTAAAACTGAAGTTGATTCTCTCTGTCTCACTCTCCTGCTCTCTCTCTAAAAAAAAAGGAGAGTGAGAGAGAGGAAAAAGATAATCAATTTTTTTTTTAAAGAGAGAAACAGGGGCTGGAGCGGTGGCTCAGCGGTTTCGGCGCTTGCCTGGCAAGCACGAGG
>PVKS010046393.1:0-13325 GCA_004027875.1 Aplodontia rufa
GTTTAATACATGAGAGTTGACCAACTTTCACACTGGCCAGGGTCTAGCTCTAGCCTCCACAGATGAGTAAAGACATTTAACCTTTGACTCTCATCCCCAGCCCTTTTTATATTTTATTTTGAGACAGGGTCTCCCTAAATTGCTTAGGGCCTAAGTTGCTGAGGCTGGCTTTGAACTTATGATCCTCCTGCCTCAGCTTCTCAAGTCACTAGGATTACAGGTGTGCACCACCATGCCCAGTTTGGCACTGTATATTTTTGATGAAACCAGCAATGTGGGGATTAAGGTAAATTTTGCAACAAAGTATTTCCAAATCTGTAATTTTAGTTTGGATAGTTAATTTATTTTGCATAGAACTATGCAGATTTTGAAGTTAGAGATAACTCATAAAGGAGCAGTCTGTCTAAGTAGAAAAAGGGATGAGGGGGCTCTGAATTTATAGGAGCAGAAACATAAAGATGTAGAAATGAAAAGTTGTGTTTTCACTGTCTTAGTCGTCAACAGGTAGCTGAGGCAAACACCTGTGCTTTGCAGTAGGATTCCCAAATTTAAAGTTCAGCTCTGCTACTTGCTAATTCAGTAGCTTTAGGCAAATCATGTCTCAGTCTCTTCATCTGCAAAAAGGGGTAATAACAGGATCAAACTCAGAGTTTTATATTGATTGAATCAATATATGCAAAATACCAAAAATTGCCTGGCATGTAATAAGAGCTTCATAAGTACTCGTTATTGCTATCAATAAAATCTTTAAGAAATAACATTTATTTTTAAAGGGTCACCCGAATTCTCCTTAGTTTACTCTAGTTTGCTTGGCTATGCAAAATATTCAGGTTCTTGATTTTTTCCCCCAGCATAAAGCTATATAATAATAAAATTATTCCCTAAAGAATTCTCCATATCCATATTAAAATAATGAATTTGTTGGAGAATGGAAATATTATGACCAGTTAGACAATTTCAAGGAGAGAGATAGAAAGCTTATTTGCTTTTAAAAAAATCCCAGCCCAGCCAACTTGGTTTGATCAGCTGTTTGCCTGCAGGCACTCAGGGCTCGGTCTGAGGGGTCTGAAAATTGAGGGCTGAAGTGTCTGAGAGGAAAAGAAGGACGTCAGATGGATTACAGATCAGACGCAGCCCCCAGCCCCTCGTCTTCTACTCTCTGAGACACACACAAAACTCTTTATTTATTTTATACTTAAAATGTCAAAGGCGCCCAGGCGTGGGCCTCCGGACTGGGGACTGGCAGACCACACTCCTGGGCTGACATAACAAAATCCACCATGTGGCTGAGTGATTCACACGTCACCAGCAAACGATGGATCTTGGCAGGAAGCCTCCTACTGGCTTGGGAACAAAAACAGACTTACAGGTCCTGAGTAGCAGGCGGCTGAGGTGGAGGGCCACTTGCATCTCCACACCCTTTGAGAGGGCACAGGGACAAGCATGTTTCTGTGTGCTAATGTCCACCCACCAAAATGACTTCAACTTAGTGTCAACCAACTACAGTCCAACAGCAAGGGACTCTATTGACAAGGAATTTGCAGCGGGACTTTTCTACTCCTGGGTGATGTTGAGATCAAACCAAAAAAGTGTCTGCGTAGAAACGACAGCATAACTCTTCTTATGGCTCCTAAGCACCCTATGGTTCATATAAAGGTAGAGTCCTCGATACAGCTTATCTTTTTCTGTGCTTTTTCTAGTGCATTATAGGTATACATAATAGTGGGGCTCATTTTGACAAAATCGTACTTGAACGGACTTATTTTGCTTCATTTCAGTCTCCCGTGCTTCCTTACCCCCCTCAACCATTTCCCTTCCTCTACTCTGCTGGTCTTCCTTCTATTTATTTATCTTTTTATAAATTGGTGCTTTATAGGTATGCATAAAGGTGGAATTCACTGTGGTATATTCATACATGTACATATTGTAATTTTTTCAAATTAATTCCACATTTCCTCCATTTCCCATCCTTCTTCCCTCCCCCTCAATCTCCATCTTCGACTCCACTGATCTTCCTCGATTTTCCTAAGAGGCATACTACCCTCCTTTTTTCCTCTTCCCCTTTGCTCTAACTTCCACATATGAGAGAAAACATTTGACCCTTGACTTCCTGAGTCTGGCTTATTTCCCTTAACATGATGTTCCCCAGTTCCATCCTTTTGCCTGAAAATGCCATGATTTCATCCTCTTTATGGCTGAATAACTTCATTGCGTGCATATATCACATTTGCTTATCCTGTTCATCTGTTGATGGGCACTTGGGCTGGCTCCATAACTTGGCCATTATGAACTGAGCTGCCATAAACACCGATAGACCTGTATTACTATAGTATGAAAATAGCTCATTTTAAGAGTCAAAGATTTGATTAGAAAACCAGGTCTAATCCTGTGCTGTTCATAACCTGCAGCTTTGTGTTTGAGCTGCAGTTTTAGAATTGCATGATTCTATACTTTCTCTAAGAGTTTTGTTCCTCAGGAAAATGCTGCTCAGTCACAGAGCAAATGTACCCCGAGAATCAATTCCTGATATGGTGGATAACTTTGTTTTTGAGCCACTCCACTTACTTATTTTTGAGCAGCTCCCCAAGTGGAAGAATTCTCATTTGCTGGTTTCTCTGATAAAGAGGATGGTGATCTGAGACTTAGTATTAATGCTATTCCTTGCTTGCAGCTAATGAGGGAATATTTGCCAGTATTGAATTAACAGTGATTCAGAAAAAAATTTAAATGGATAAGATAAAACAGGCAAATAAAACAATTAGCTTTATAAAACCTATTATCCACAACAATAATTGCTCATTCCCTCTGCTTTCCTTAGTGCTTGACTTTAATAGCTAATTTAGAAGTTTAAAATATAAAATAAGATGTACTGTTTTTGCAAACTCCTTGATGATAATTAGCATTTATTAAGTATCCACTGCATACTGGACTCGGTACTTTTGAAGGTTTTCGGAGAATCAGAATAAACGTTTTCAATCCTCAAAGACCATCTCATTTGGGAAGTAAATGTTAAGGATATAATCCAACTTGTGAAAAATTCTAGACAACAGTCTGATCCACAGGATGAGTTCGCTTAAGTTAGACAAGTTGGAGAATTCATTCCATCCTTCCAACTATTATATTATTGAAACAGAAAAAAATTAGTAAGTAGATTCTGATAAAGAAGATAGAAAAATGAGTTTATTATCTTACTGTTGCAAGATTACAATGCAAAAGGTAGCCAGGGGAGATGGGCCCAATTTGAAAATAAACAGAGTCAAAAGTTCAATGATTTGTCCAACTCCAAAGAGCAACTCATCAGAATCATGTGCTGGGTGTTAGATACAAGCTTTTAAACATCCAATCCACTGAGATCCGACAATGAGAACACCTTGTGTCCTGGCTTTTGTGGGGAAGAAACCAATAATCACACTAAAAACCAGGAAGTAGTATTTTGTTAGAAGACTGATTCTATGACAGAAGTGTATATTCCAGTGTGTTTAAAGAAATGACTCTGATGCTTGAGATTCAAATTTTAAAACATTGAAATACTAACAGTTGTATCTGGGAGGGGGTAAAGTTATTTTATCTTGAGGACTGGGGTGGTTGCTCAGTGATTGGGGTACTTTCCTGGCACGTGGGAGGACCCGAGTTGAAACCCCAGGAACACACACACAACTAAGTGTTGGAGAAAAAAAGGCCAGATGGAAAAATAAATAAAATTGATTGTCTTCCTCTCTTTTAAAAAAAAGATATCCTATCTTTGAATTAATTGAAGCTACAGTATGATTCCAGAGGGACCAATGAAGGGGAAGCAAGGACTGATAGGGTCTAAGTGGTGGTTGTGTTTATAGATTGATTCTGACAGGAGGCAAATGTATCTACTCCCAGGAGCCCCAGTATAGTCAGCTAAGGAATGGGGTCACAATTTATGAGCACAGGGGATTTTTTCCTATTATAATAAGCAATTTAATGCCTTTAAGTGAAGCATTCATTTTGTTAGCAGGATGCTTAATGAATAAGTACTGTAGGGTCATTTCATGTTGGTCTTGCAATTCTCTCCCATTCTGTACAACGTTTCACATAGCAACCTGTATATCCCTGAAAGGATATTAGGAAGATGGTATACACTTATAAAAATCATTTCACATACCCAAACCTGCAGTAGCCCACAGGGGAAATGAATATGTGGGCTAAATGAGTGGTTGGCAGCATGGCTCCAGAGCAGTCTCATTTCCATCTGTTTCATATGGTGGCCTTCCACAGATAATTTCATCTGAAGCCAGTAAGTCAGAAAACACTCATCTAAATGAGTCAACGAAGGCAGGGAAGGAGTATAATAATGATGTGGCTTTCAATAAGACAATAAATTCCTACTCTAAAAGACACTACCATATATCATACAACATGCCAATCACAAATATCCACCATGCAAATGGTTACTAAAGAGTATGTGGGAACTGGTGTGTCATGGAAGCAAAATAATTTATAACAGGAGGGTCAAATGATAAATTCCTTTTTTAAAAGAATCCTGTCTTCTGATAACATGAAGTCATAATAAATAATATTAAGACTAAATGTTTGTTTTGTTGTTGTTGTTGTTTTAAAGAGAGGGAGAGGGGCTGGAGTGGTGGCTCAGCAGTTGGGTGCTTGCCTGGTATGCATGAGTACGTGATTTCAAACCCCAGCACCACGTACACAATGAAATCTCAGAGTAACGAAAGCCACATGAAAAACTAAATAAAAATTGTTTTTCTCTCTCTTTCTTTCTCTCTCTCTCTGTATGTGGTACCTGGGTCCCTGTGCATGCCAGGCAATTGCTCTACAACTGAGCTACCACTCCAGCCATAAGATTTTTTTTTTTTAAGAGAGAGGGACAGTGAGAGAAGGAATCAATTTTATTTAGTTTTTCATGTAGCCTTTGCTGTTCCAAACCTAGTTGTGTACTAAGTAAGGTGGGGTAATAGTATTGTGACTGTGTTTAAAAGGAGTTCATATCTTTCAGGATTACACTGTGGAATATTTACAGATGAATTTATGTAAAGTCAGATTTGCTTAAAATAATTTGGGGTCTAAATAGGTGGAGAGAAAGGGTAAAAATTAGATAAGACTGGCTATGGATCAGCAAATGTTGAGGCTAAATAAAAGCGTGGGGGGCTGGAGCGGTGGCTCAGCGGTTTCGGCGCTTGCCTTGCAAGCATGAGGACCCGGGTTCAAACCCCAGCACCATGTACACAACTGAGTGTTGGAGCAACTAAGGTGATGTGAAAAACTAAATAAAGTTGTTTCTCTCTTTCTCTCTCTCTCTCACTGTCCCTTTTTCTTTATAAAAATAAATAAATAAATAAATAAATAAATAAATAAATAAAAGTGTGGGAGGATCCTTAAATTGACTCTGCTTTTCTACATAGAGTAATATACTTTTTTAAAAGATTCAGAGGGCTGGAAGTGAAAATGAATGGTTTTGGTGATCTCTGACAAGCAGGAAGAAATCATTCTGAAATCAAAGCTGCCTAGCCCCCACTTTAGGTGGCCAACAAAATCATACCCTCCCTAACCAGACCAACACTGCACAGCGCAGCTTCTGCTTCCAAATCTGTAATTAAGCCCAGGCTACGCACATTTGGAGTATCTGCTTCATGTGTCACCAACAACACATTGTATTTTTAATCAGGGCCCCATTCTGCCTGTAGCCCCACCGTATAACACTTCTAAGGCTACTGTGTTGCTTTGTCCTGTTAGTATGTGCTTAGAAATCACAACTGAATTTTAATATTATCTTAAGCAAAATACAAACAAAAAGTTAAATGTGGTGCAAAAATAATCATACCATACACTTCAAAGCCATTAGCACGGGTAAATGAGCTCTGTGCACACCCCACACCCCACCACACACACCAGAAGCACGCCCCCTATTAACACCGTCTTGGGAAATCAGAGGCTGCAACTGTGAATGAGCAGAGCAGCCTGACCTGCTTTCACCAAACGCTTCTATTATCCTACTTTCTACAGACCTGAAAGTTAAACAACTGAAAACAAAAATTCTAAATTGTGGGAAAGAGCATCTCTAACTTTGACTTTTTAATTTTTTTTTTTTAAATAGGAAAAAGTAGGTAGTGAGAATGCTTAGAACTTGTGGGCTAAGTTAATTCTTTTTACTCCACAGTTGGCTGTCATAGGTATTACCAAAAGGCAGGGTAAAGGGGGACACTTATCACTTATCACTAAATATGTTATTTGAGGTACTGTGCTGGACACCTCAGATGCAATATCTTAGGATGTTGGCTTTATCCCCACTTTAGAGATGAGAAGGTTGAGGGTCAAGGACGTTAAGTAACTCGTCCAAGGTCACATGCTTTAAAAAGGGTGTGTTGAGAGTCTCAAAAAGACTTTGACCCCATGAGTGTTTTCAAAACACACAGGACCCTACCTGACTATTTTTACATGTATCGATGCATAGAAAAAAAGAGGATCAACGGAAGTCCTTTCAAACAGTCTTAGACTTCCCATAAAATAATTCTATATATGTGTTCTTCCACTTTACTGACCAATTTCTACCTTGCCTGGTCTTAAGAAAGCTAATCATATTCCAATATTTCCTCTAACCATGCCAGAAAGAGACAGCTGAGAAGTCAGAAGACTAATTCAAGTGGTCAATCCCACAATTTTCACACTGAAAGAGAATTTCTTTCAACGGCATTCTCCCCAGACTTGGGCTAGCAGTAACTCAGCTGGAACACCCTCTCTTGTCACACTCTGGCTTCTCCAAGTGCAGAGGAGCTGTCTCCTAACAGATAATTAAAGACATGGCAGTGCCACTTGCTAGGATTTCTCTCTTTCACCTCTTATAAAAGAAGAAACTTTGGTTTAAAGATTAGATTTTTTTTTTCTCTAAGCTGGGTATACCAACTGGCATGGGCTGTATTAAAATCAGGAGTAAGCTCAATCAAAAAGCCTCTCTCGGAAGGCAGGCTTTCTTGTTAATATGCACCAACATGAAAGGCTTTCTTTTCATCCTCTACAGCTACACTGTGTGTAAATTGCAGGGGGCTCATTGGCATAAATCTCGGCTGCGACCTCTGAGGTAAACTGGATTTACATTACTTTCTGACAAGAATTAAATGAAGGCCTTGTGGATATATGAACAGCCTTCTAGGCTGCAACAGATGGGCATGAATGTGTTCCCTAGGAAAACTATCAGTGACATCTGTGTCCTCCAAATTCTGGTGGTCTCAGCCAATTAACAGGGGGGGAAAGGTGGGGGTTGGGAGGCCACAGCACAGCCCCCAGCCAAAACCGAGGCAGAAGTGTTTGTGTTTGGAGATGGGATCAGGCTGGCCCGCAGCCGGGAGGTTACCACTTTATTGTCATCATTCAAATGGGGGATGTGTCTTACAAGCCATTTGTATACCACAGTGAGGATAATATGATTTTTCTCATTTGACCGGAGGAGATGGCCCTCTCTTGCAGCTGATATCATATTTCAGAGCAATCTCTTTGAGAGGAGTGTTTACTTTTGTCTTCTCCAAGGCAGGCTGATGGTGCTGCTGTCTGCCAGCTTCGGTAGTGCATTCGCATGGCACAAAGCAGGTGACTTGTAAGATGAAACAGATTTTCCCCCAACACGTTCTTCCTCAAAATGATCTCCTTCCTTCTCCAAAGTCATGTGTGCGGATTTCACAAGGTAATAAAATATCAAGATTTCTTGGTTAAAATAAACTCAGGAGAAATTGGTATCAGAGATCTTTAGTGGAGTGACTGATGGAGGGTTTCTTTACAAGATGCAGCGCCTTGAATCATGAACACTATGGTCTGCACTTGCCAGAATTTGGCCTGGCAATTCCCCCGTGTTTAATATGCAGGGAGAAAGAAAGCTGGAGAAACTGAGGTAGAGGATCAGATTGCTCTTTGCCATCCCTCTCCTTCTCAGTACTCTCTCAGCCCATTTGCCTGGACCAGGACTGGGGAGCTGAAGGGCTGGGAAGGGAAATGGGGAACTAACATTTATTTGTTCAGTTCCAACAGGAGTCAGGAGAGGCCTGCTTAGATACTGCAGGTCCTGTCTCCTCTCTAGGCCTAGCACTAAGAACAGCACCTTGGTTCCAGCGTACCCGGATGAGAATTCTGCCCTATCACTCACTGAATCCAAGACAATGGGCAGTTACTTCAGTTCTTTGTGCCTCGCTTTCCTCATCTGTAAAACTAAGCCAGCAATGGAAATGGAAACGGAAAATGCTTCTGACGTTACCATGGGAGCCGTTTCTATTCTAATTCTATGATGAGTGTTGAAGGCCCAGGAGAGAGTTGGGAAGCTCTAAGCCAGTTTTTCAAAATGAAAAGCCTTATGCAACACTACATTAGTTTTTGGAAATTCAGAAAAAAAAATATTGTTTTGTTTTTCCCCAAAAAAGAAGCTGTTGTCATTGCTTTCAGAAGCCTAGGGTCATATTTTAAAAATTACATATTTCTGGGGCTGGAGTGGTAGCTTGGCGGTTACGGTGCCTGCCTGTCAATGCATGAGACAGGAGTTCAAACCCCAGCACCATGTACACTACAGAATCTTGGAGCAACAAAAGCCACATGAAAAACTAAATAAAATTGATTCTCTCTTTCTCTCTCTTTCTCTCCCTGTCCCTCTCTCTTTAAAAAAAATTACATATTTCTGGACTAGGGGGCGTAGTTCAGCAGTAGACCGCTTGCTTAGCATGTGTGAGGTCCTGGATTTGATCCCCAGCACTGAAAAAAAATTTATAAAATTATCTATTTCCTTTATTGTATAAGATTTTGAAATTCCAATTTGCTAAAAATGAACTTACCAAATATCACAATTATCTGGATATTTCTAAATTGTGAAATAGACTGTCAAGAAGTAAGTAGAAGCTGGGCTCTGTGCCATAAACCTATAATCCCAGTGATTAGGGAGGCTGAGGCAGGAGGATTGCCTCAGCCACTTAGCAAGACCCTACCTCAAAATAGAACGTAAAAAGGCGAGGGGTGTAGCTCAGTGGTAAAGCACCTCTGCATTAAACCCCCAGTCCTACCACCACCATCACACACACACAAAATATAAACAAAACAAAAATAAACAAAATAATACATTCAGAAGAAAGAAAAATAAAAAATTTGTTTTAACCCCTTTTTTCATTGCAAGAATGGAAATAGATAGGTTGTTTGGTCCTAAATTGATTATTGTATGTGAAGCTTTAGAAGACAGTGGTTGGCTGTGATAATTTGAATGCAAACTATTTGCCTCTTTGTCCAGGGTGTGGTTGAAAATACTGCATTTCCATACATACATCATTCAAACTCCCACCAACAAAAAGTGGGTAAAGTAGACCTTCGAACAAGAGAACCTACTATAAATGTTCCTCTTGATGGTTTTAAAATCAAGTTTTACACACGGATTTTTTTTTTTTATTTAATAAAGAGAGAGGGACTGAGAGAATCAATTCTTTTCAGTTTTTCATGTGGCTTTCAGTGCTCGGAGACTTTGTAGTGCTGGGGTTTGAACCCGCATACTTGTGTATCCCAGGCAAGCGCCATAACCACTGAGCCACCTCCAGCTCCTCAAACACGGAGTTTTATCCTTTTGCTTTCTGCTCTGTACAATCTTCTAATAATCCAATCATAAGAACTGAAGCAAACTGAGCCTCAGCACAAGGTACGTTTGCTTCGAGAGGCCAAATTGTTGGTCAACAAAGAAGTCACTTGCAGTTCTGCTCCTCTGCTGGTGTCAGAAACCCACGGACACAAGGGTGAGGGTGACCTGTGAACTTTTCCCTTAGTGAGCTGCAGGGCCAAATATAACCCTGCCTTATTTTGTGGGTACCAATATCACTCTGCTGTGCAATCCAAGAGCAGAGAGGTCTTTGTCACACTAGGACTCAGAGGAGAATTTAAACAAAAGCACCTGTTGTTTCATTCTTGTAATGACCTTAGAAGTGACCAGTTGGCTGCATTTCCCTGACACTCCTCCTTAGGCTTTTCCCAACACTACCATCTCACACATCATTATTGGAAGTAAAAGGAGAATAATTGAGGAGAAGATCAATAAATTTAAGAGCTCTTTAAGGAAAGACATAATGAATTTGGTACAGCACATATTTTTAGATCAAAGATGCCTTTGAAGTGACAAAACCCTAATCCATGAACTACTGTGGCACTTCCTTTCTCTCCCAAACTGCTTGTTGTCAAATAAAATGGAAGTTAAGGAAATTATCTTTATCTGAAAATGGCCAAAAGAAGCCATCACCTAATGACAGCCTTGTCACAAGTGACAATTGGGGAAATTGTGAGGAAGGCAAGGCCTAAGGAGCAGAGGAGTGGGCTTGCTGTTTGCATTAATCTGGCCATGCAGCCCCCACACACAATCTCAGTCAGCTTGCTGTGTGGAACAGCTAAGGCTTTGTCACTGCTCACAGGGATGGGAAAGAGCACTCTTTCATGAATATGTATCACCACCCCTCCGTGTCTGCAGAGACAAACTCTTCAAAACTGAGATATAAACCACACACACACACTCACACAAACACACACACACCACCGACCAACAAAAACCAAGAGAGCCTAAACCACTCAGCTGAGTGCTCTGAAATGCCAGTAACTAATGAGAGATCACGCGTTGGAAGTCCAGCAGAGGAACCGTGTTCTATGTGTTTGCTGGGATCTTTATTTCCCAGCAATTGACATGAACTCTTTAAGGGGCTTTCAGTCTTTGGGAACCTGGTACATACATCTGGATTTAAAGATGCTACAAATCGTTACATGGATTGCAAATCACAAGCCCCAGAATGAATTCACCTTCCCAACAACAAATGTGTTCTGAAATTCTAATGCTAAAGTGAAAAGAGCTTTGATATTAACCAAGTACATGTGCAGTGTTAAGAAACTGATCAAATCTCATATTGGCTTCTTGTGAAATAATAAACACTATCTGGAAAATTATCATGAAGATAGAGCATTTTCCAACATGGAACAGGCCAAAAGTGCAAGTCACAAATAAAAAGTTTGAAGGCTAAATGGAAGAAAAACGCCTCTCTACAATCTTTTGTAACCCTAATAGTAAATTTTAAAATTCATATTAGGTGTGTATTATTTTCTATAATGATGAATTACTTTCACATCCACCCTGGACACAGATCTAGCAAACATATTTTTGAATGAGTGAATTTTGATTTTTTTCTTCTAATATTGAAATTAAAGTAAGTTTAAATGAGTATGTGTGTGTGTGTGTGTGTGTGTGTGTGTGTGTATGACTTCATTTTTATCAAAATAGATACATAAGGCAAAAAAAGGGTAAGGTTATTTCATTTTTGCTTGTTCTGCTATGGTGAAGTTCGGGTTCCCACTGTGCAAGACACAAAGCTGAGTTTTGAGGGTTTTCGATATTACGCAATGTTTGCCATAGACATTAACATTTCATTAGCATATTCAGCTCGACGTGAAATCCAGCGTTGAATGCTCCCAGTGCACTAAAGCTAATCCTCTTTAAAGAGCTACAGGCTATATTACATGTGGCCACAGCAGCAGCCGTGGCACTTTGAAGGCGATGAACAGTTCTCTTGTGCGGCTGTCTGGACCCAGCCTCATAAACCGCTGCTTTCTGTGCTGTGAAACCCTTCTGTTTGCAACCAGGAGAATTACGGGGAGGCTGAAGTCCACGTGAGCACGCAGAAGCCTGGGCTGTGCTCGATGGGAGATACTATGCTGATTTCCCTTCTTCCTAGGTGTCTACCCCAATCTTTTCAACTAAGATTAAAATGAACTAGATCCAAGAATTTTGGGTCGTTTGATTAGCATCAAGTGCTAACCACGTCTTCTGTCTAGGGAAACTGATCCTGGATAATCAGGAAATGAGACTCAGTGATGTCACGGGTCTTTTTCTCCTGTTCACTCATTTTTACAGGATAGCATTACACATTTTGGTGCAGTAATTTGCTAGGTAGCAAAGACAATTCAGCTGACAACATCCAACTAAGCAGCAGATAAATTAGGGATTAATTTCAACAAAACAAAACGGGCCAGAAATGGTACAACACTGCAGAAAAATTAGGCAATTATTTTTAGTTAGAAACAAAGGAAAATAAAAGAAGTCCATTATTCTAATGATTACACTCCCTTAACAATGCTCAGAGTGTTTTGAAAACATAAAGCACTATGTTACAAACAAGACTGATTTTTTCTTATTTTATAGTAACTAGTTTAGGAATAAATAATTGGTTTACAAATGATTTTTTTATAATTTTGAAAATAACTATTGCATAAAAACCGCTTCTGATTTATATTATTTTACTTAAGCTCCACATAGTATATTCTCCTATGACTTCAAAGATCTTGATTTTCATGCCAAATGGATATATTTCTTTCTATTCAATTATGAACACCTAAATCTCATAGTGTCTCTTTTTTGCCTTTACTCCCAGGACACTCAGAATCAGATTTTATGCTCAGTTCCAAGCATGCCTGTCAATGAGACAGCATTGTTCAGACTGTCTTACCTCAGATCTTTCATTACTTGGTCCACATTCTTTACCCTCGGTTTAGTAATTCTAAACACATATGCACTTCTCTTTGGGAGTAGTTTCAAATATTTTTGAAAGTGCATGCAGGTGAAAGTACATTTCCCAACAATGCTATTTATTTAATTTGATCTTTTTCTTCACAAGTACATGCTAGAGAGGGTTTGTAGCACAGTAGGAAGCAGGTAGGGTTGGGAGTGAGGTAGATTTTTTACATGGTCTCCTGAGGTGACCATGAGGCAGGTGACTCTGCTTCTGCTCCTCTGGGCCACTCTGGCACTTGTATCAATGAAACAGAAACTTTCCATGCTGTCCCTACTTAATGCTGGCAACTTCTAAACCGAGGCTTACGTCTCACTTATACCTAATGTCATTCTCTGCTTGCTCTCATGTTCCTCTCCTTTCCAAAGTCAAACATGCTCCGAGAGATTTCTGGATTGCAGGCAACCAGACACCAGCAAATAACTTCCCCAGGTGAAGTGCCTCTCTGCACCTGGGCCACTTTAAAAGTGATCGATGCATCTCTTCCTAGGATTTTCCTGTTGCCTCTCACACTTTTCCCTGATTATCTGTTTGGTACCACCTTCCTCCCACAGGGCTAACTTAAACAAGGTAGGAAAAGAAGTGTGGAGTTGAGTGTATTTATAATTATTTAAGATATTTATTTTACTCAAAATATGGTCTACCTAGAAAAAACACTGAATATGAATGTATTAAGAATAAAAATAATAGTTTATTAATCAGAATGATTTTAAAATGCCTACCTTTCAGCTTTTATTCAAAATAAATATATATTTAAATGCATGCTTTTACTGAGTATTTAAATAA
>PVKS010046394.1:0-13316 GCA_004027875.1 Aplodontia rufa
TATTTTTGATATAATTAAAAAAGGTGCATATGTATTTTTTTTAAAAAAATTCAGATTCCATTTTATCACTGATAGTACGTAAGGAAGTGATTGAATTGCATGCATTTACTTTGTAACCTCTGCCCTTTCTATGCTTATTATTAGTTTCCTGAGGTTCTTTGGTTGGTTGGTTGGTGTGTTGGTTTTCTCCCCGGAGGTTCTTTGAGGTTTTACCATAGACATTCGTGTCATCAACAAATAAAGTCAGTTTTATTTTATCCTTCACAATTCCTGTGACTTAGTTATTTATAACATTTTCTTGCATTAACTAGTTCTTCTAATACCATGCTGAATTACAGTGTTAAGATAACCATGTCTTGTGCAGGATCTAAGGGAGAAATCATTCAGTTTCTTAACATTAAATATGATGCTGTTTTTCATATTTACCTTTTATTTGGTTTAGAATATTATCTTTTAATCCTAAATTGCTGAAAATATTTTTGTGAATGGGTATTGCATGTTATTGAATAATTTTCTATATGTGTTGATAAAATCATATGATTTTTCTCATTTAGTCTGTTAATAATGTGAAATGAATTGATTTATGAAGGTTAAACCAGTACTGCATCTATGGGTAAACTGTACCAGGGTCTCATGCATAATGCTTTTAATATTTTGTGAATTTAATTTGTTGGAGATTTTTATGTTTATGTTTATGATGGAAAGGGTCCTTTTTCAATGTCACTTTTTTGGTTTTACTATATGGTTAACATTGTCCTCATAAAATGAGCTAGAGAATGTTTACTACTTTTATATTGTCTGGAAAAGATTATGTATTATTGCAGTTACTTATTACTTAAAATTCCTGTTTTAATCTGTTTTGTTGCGCTCTGACAAAATAGCTACTACTAGGTAATTTATAAAGAACTTAGATTTATTTTCTAGCACTTAAGAGTAAAGCACCAATAGGTTTGGCTGTATAATTAGCATCTGGCCTATGCTTTCATGATGTAGCCTTGAATGCTGTACTCCAAGAAAGGTAGGGAAACCTGTGAGCCCAGGAGCAAACTGCACAAAATTCCACCATTAAGCTCACTTATAAGTGCACCCTAATTCCATTCACCAGTGTTCTTCCCTCATGACTCAATCACCTTCTGAAGGTCCCACCTTTTAATACTGTTAATGTTGACCGTTAAATTCCAATACGAATTTTGGAAGGTACTCAAACATTAAAATCATAGCAAGATCACCAGTTAAATTTATGGGGCCTGCCCATCTGAAGCAGCCTCCACCCAGCTGACACCCAACATATTGGTCCAGGCCTCTTCATGTCCTGGCCTTGTAGGCGCCCAGAACAACCAGGGCTTCAGATCAGCAACCTTGAGCTTAGATCCAAAATGTGGAGCAAAATGAGGCTCCAGGAAAGAGCAGCTTTCTGGAAGAAGGTGTTCGTCAAAGAAGTAGTATCTGACCTGACCCCTTGACTTGCAAGGAAGAACCACATGGAGTACTGCCTTGCTTCCCCACAGGGAATCCCAACTCAGGGATCCAGAGGAAGCTCTTCAAAAAGGAAAAAATCAACCTAGGAAAGATTTACCTCAAACACACCACTCTCCTGAAAAGGAGCACATGTATAGGAAGCATGGTGAAAATCTAGAAAAAAATTATCAATGATCTGATTCCTCAAAGGAACCATGAGCTAAAAAAAGATATAATGAAGGAACTAAGTGAGAAAACTCAAGAGATGAAAATTCTATTATCAAACAAATAGACATACTGAAAAAGGAAGTAACAGAAATGAAATATTCAGGCAATTACATTAGAGGAATGATGGAAAAATTTAATAATAGACTAACTACTATGGAAAACAGAGACTCAGCTCTTGAAGAAAGAATATCTGACAATGAGGATCAGCTGAGTAAGCCTGAGTGCACAGATTAGAAGAAAGAAGAAAAACTCATAAAGCATGAGCCGAATTTTCAAAAGGTCTGGAATGAAATCAGAAGAAACAATACAAGAATAATAGGAATACAGAAAGAAATTGAAATGCAAGCAAATGACATAAAGAAAAGTCTCAATGAAATAACCAAAGAAAAGTTTTGCCATGTTGAAACATAATTAGATTTGCTCATCCAGGAAGCACTTAGGACACCCAACAGGTCTAGTCAAAAGAGAAGTTCATCAAGACACATCATGTTCAAAATGTATAACAGGGAAATCAAAGAAAAAATATTTTTTTAAAGAGGGGACAGTAAGAGAGGGAAAGAATGAAGCAATCTTTATTTAGTTTTTCATGTGACTTTCATTCCTTGGACATTTCGTTGTGTACTTGGTGCTGGGGTTTGAACTTGTGTACTCGCGTATGCCAGGCAAGCGCCGTAACCACTGAGCCATTGATCCAGCCCTCAAGGAAAGAATATTAAAAGCTGCAAGAGAAAATGCCAAATCATATTCAGAAACAAACAAGTAAGGATCACTTCTGACTTTTGTTGAAATTCTAGAAGCAAGAAAAATCCTGGAAAGAAATCTTTCAATGTCTGAATGACCACAACCTGCAGCCAAGAATACTATACATAGTAATACTCAGTTTCAAATTTCATGGGGAAATAAGAACATTTCACAATAAGATATAACTTGGAACGTTCATGAACAGAAATGCAGCATTACAAAAAATCTTCAAACATAAACTCTGGACAGAAGAACAAGCAAACATTCCACAAAACAAACAAACAGAGAAAGTTTAATGAAAGTACATGCTATCAAAAAACAAATAAGGGGACTGTAGTGGTGGTTCAGTGGTTACAGTGCTTGCCTCTCATGCACAGGTATGTGGGCTTAAACCCTAGCACCTTGTACACAATGAATTGTTGGAGCAACAAAAGCCACATGGAAAACTACACAAAATTAATACTCTCTTTCTTCTCCCTCACTGTCCCTCTCTTTCTTCAAAAAAAAAAAAGAAAGAAAAGAGTAAAGAAAGTACAAAACTCAAAAACTCACTAATTAAAAAAATGATGGCTACTAACCACAACCACACAACCACATAACTCTTCTAACGCTGAATGTGAACAATCTCAGCACACCACTAAAAAGGCACAGATGAACAGAATTGGTCAAAAAATAAAATCCTACAATATGATGCTTATAGGAGACCCACCTATACAGCCAATGACATCCCCAGATTTAGTGTGAAATGATGGAAAAAAAATCTGCCTTGTGTTTGGCCAAAGAAAGCACACTGGAATTGCAATACTTATATCCAACAAAACAGATTTCAATAATAAATTAATTAGAAGAGACAAAGAAGGCCACTACATCCTTTCAAAGAGATCAATACAACAGGAAGGTATAACCATAGTAAATATCAATGCTCCAAACATCAACATCTCAAACTATGTGAAAAAATTCCTCCATGACATAAAACCACTTGTGGACCTCAACATGATAATACTATGAGACTTTAATACTCCTCTATCATCAGAAGGCAGATTATCAAAGCATAAAAAAAAGTAAAACAAAGAGATCCCCAGCCTGAACAACTCCATAAATCAAATGGACTTAAAAGATATCTACAGAATATTCAACCTGAAATTTGCTGACTATACTTTCTTATCATCAGTGCATGGATCATTCTCCAAAATAGATCATATTCTAGTCCACAAAGGAAATATCAGCAAATGTAAAAAAAGTGATATAATTTTGTGTATTCTATCAGACCATGACACTATGACCTTTGCAATTAACAAGAAAAGTCATAACAGAAAACACACATATATGTGGAGATTGAATAATACCCTATTAAATGAAGAATGGATCCAAGAAGACGTGAGAGCAGAAATGAAGAAATTCTTTGAAGACAATGAGAATGAATACAGACCATATAAAACTTTTGGGACAGCATAAAAGTATTCTTAAATGGGAAATTTATAGCATTGAATGCCTACATTGAAAGACAGGAGAGAACTCTAATAAATAAGCTTATGCTCCACCTCAAATCCCTACAAATGGAAGAACAGTCTGATCATAAAGCAATCAGAAGTCAGAAAATAATCAAGATCAGAGCAGAAAACCATTTGATAATGTAAATTGATGCAGAGAATACCTATGTTAAAATCCAGCACCCATTAATGCTGAAAACTCTAGAGAAAATAGGGATCAAAGATCTTAAATTTGTGAAGGCCGTATATGCCATATCCTTAGCTAATATAATAGTAAATGAAGAGAAGTTGAAATCATTTCCACTAAATTTGGGGATAAGACAAGCCTGCCCACTCTCACCACTTCTATTCAATAAAATCCTCAAAACCCTAGCTCAAGCAATCAGGCCAAAGAAGAAAATCAAAGGGATAAGAATAGGAAGAGAGGAAGACAAACTATCTCTTTTTGCTGATTATACAATCTTATATCTAGAAGACCCAAAAAACTCCACCAGAAAACTGATTCAGCTTATAAACAGATTTAGGAAGGAGTAGTCTGTGAGATAAGCACCGATAAAACAATAGCTTTCCTATATGCTAAAAATAATAGGACATAAGAAATCAGGAAGTTGAACCCATTCACAGTATCCTCAAAAAGAATAAAATACTTGGGAATTAATTTAACAAGGGAAGTAAAAGACCTCTACAATGAGAATTATCAAATACTGAAGACAGAAATTGAGAAAAGACCTGAGAAGACTGAAAGATATTCCATGCTCTTCAGTAGGCAGAATTAGCATAATTAAAATGGCCATTTTGCCAAAAACATTATACAGATTCAATTCAATCCCCATCACAATACCAATGCCATTCTTTACAGATATAGAAAAAGCAATTCACAAATTCATTTGGAACAACAAGTAATCCAGAATAGCCAAAACATTACTAAGCAAGAAAGATGAAACAGGTAGTTTTGTACTACCAGATCTAAAATTACACTATATGAAGCTCTAGTAACAAAAACAGCATGGTACTGGTATCAAAATTGGAATGATGATAAATGGAACAGAATAGAAGACTCTGATACTTACCCACACATTTTATTTTTTTTTTATTTTTTTTTTTTAATTTTTTATTTTGAGCAAACTTACATGATTTTAACAAAATAATATAAAATGTGTATAAAATATACCCACACATTTTAAACATTTGTTCTTTGACAAGGGGAGTAAAAATTTAACATGGAGTACAAATAACCTTTTCAACAAATTCTGCTGGGCAAATGGACAGACACTTCCAGAAAATTGAAATTAGATCCTTATCTCCCACCTTGCATAAAAATCAAATTGAAGTGAATCATGGAACTAGGAATTAACTAACAAACATAGACAACTGCTAGAAGAAAAATTAGAACCAACCCACCAGCATGTGGGATTTGGCACTGACTTCCTCAACTTTTCTCCCAAAGTGAAAGAATTAAAGTCAAGAGTTAATGAGTAGGATGTCGTTAAATTAGAAAGATTTTGTTCAACCAAGGAATTGGTCAAAACTGTCAAGAGAAAACCTACAGAATGGGAGATAATCATGGCCTGTGATTCTTCCCACAGGAGACTAATATCCAAAATTTACAAAAAACTCAAAAAACTTGATAACAAAAACACAAACAATCCAATCAATAAATGGACCAGAGAGCTAAACAGAAACTTCTCAATAGAGGAAATTAAGCAAGCAAATGAATACATGAGAAAGTTTTCTAAATCACTAGTAACCAGAGAAATGCAAATCAAAACTACATAAAGATTTCACCTCTATCCAGTCAGACTGGCTAAGATGAAGTTTACAAACAGAAAAAAATACTGGAGGAGTTGTAGGGAGAAAGGAACACTAGTACACTGTTGGTGGAATTGCAGACTGGTAAGATGCTCTGGAAAGCAGTGTGAAGACTCTTCAAAAAACTGGAGTTAGATATACCATATTGCCTACCTATCCCTCTAGTGAGTATTTTCCTAGAGGAGTTAAAATAAGCAGTTTACAGTGACACAGCAAAATCAATGTTTAAGTCAGCTCAATTTATAATACCTAAATGATGGAACCAGTTGGATACCCCTCACTGAATGAATAGATACAAAATCTGTGGTTTGTACATATAATGAAGTTCTACTCAGCTGTTAGAAACAATGGTATTGTGGCCTTTGAAGGTAAATAAATGGCAATGGAAGAACTCAGGCCAAACAAAGTTAGCTAATCCCAGAGAGTCAAGGGCCAAATATTTACCATTATCTCTGGACACTAGAACTAAACATAGACTTGTGTGAACAGTAGTCAAACTTATATATCATACCCACAAAAGGCATAGTGACACATAATCTAGGGGAACCATAGACATGTAGGTGGGGAAGGGAAGAAGGCAGTGGCATAGTGGCAGGAGAGGGAGGGAGGATAGGGAGGGATCTAAGGAGACAATCAACAATGTAGAATACTCTTTACCCCCCTGAGAAGTCAAATAATACTTATGTAAACATTTAATTCTGGAAAATTTACAAATATATATATATATATGTATATGTATATATATATATATATATATAAACACATTTATATCTCTCATAGGAGCATAATATAGAAGAATAAAGAGACTGGGGAGTGTGCCATGTGGAGGTAACTATGGTTTAGAATCAAATGCATATCATAGTTTTTCTTTATATGCATTTATGATTGTACAACAACTCAACTCCTTAGTAAAAATTAAAAACAATTATCTGGGCCTGGTGATTTTTCTGGAAGATTTCTAGATCTAATACGATTTGTCAGATAGATATAGGTTTGTTCAGCTTATCTGTTTTTTCTTAGGTGAATTTAATGGTGGTTTGTATCTTTCAAGAAATTGATCTATTTCATTTAAGTTACTGAATGTATGGGTATAGGATTATTCATAATAGTCTCTTATTCTTCATGTTATAGAATCAATAGTGAGGACCATTCTTCCCTTCTTTTGTTTCTGATATTGACACTTTATTTCCTTGCTTTGTTGTTTTTGTTGGCCTTTATTGCTACCATTTAGCTGTTTTAATTATCCTTTCTCTGGATGCATTAAAATTTTCCTCATTGTGTTTTGTTTTCTGCAATTTGAATATGATATGGTTGTGTGTGTCTAATTTATTCTGCTTAGTGACCTTTGAACTTCTTTAAGTTATGGTTTGATGTTCGTTACTAATTTATATTTGCATTTTTGGGTTGACAAATTTATGTCAATCTACCTACAGGGTCACTGTTATCCTCTTCACTATAGTCACATTTATTCAAGGGAATTTCTGAAAGGAATTTTTCTTGAATGTGACCGGCTACTTATTTATTTTTGTATTTTTCTGCTTTCCACAATTCCCTTTTGATACTATCTCATGGTTGCTGTCTCCTTTATGATACTACCTGTCTGGCTTTGCATGATGTCCAACTTTTCTGTTATAGCCTTAATATGTTAATCATAACTTTTAAATTCAGTACGATGGTTACAATATTGGAGGCATGGTTGAGTATGGATCCGTTGATTGTTTTGTGTCTTCAGAGTTTCTTTTTTTGTCTTTTTGATAATTTTTTCAACTTTTGCTGAAAGCCAGGTTTGTTTTATAGGGTGCTAAATACTGAGTTAAATAGACACTAGTCTGAGGACCTCATTTAATTTAGCCAGGAGATGTGTTGTGCTTAGTATTGGGTGTAGTTATAAGAATAAAAAGTTTAAAATTGGGGCTGGAGCGGTGGCTCAGCGGTTTCAGCTCTTGCCTGGCAAGCACGAGAACCCGGGTTCAAACCCCAGCACCACGTATACAACAAAGTGTTAGAGCAACTAAGGCCATGTGAAAAACTAAATAAAGTTCTTTCTCTCTTTCTCTCTCTCACTGTCCTTCTCTCTTAAAAAAAAAGTCTTAAAAAAAGTTTCAAATTAATCTAGTGTCCTTTTATTGATGTCCCTTCTCATTTTTGTGGCTTCCCTTTATACTACTCCATCAAGAAAATCTGTCTCTTTCTGCTCTCCTGGTTGGAATCCATTGTTACTCTTCCTATTGGCTTATCATTATGATTATTGTAATAATGGTAGGGCACAGGGGAAAGGGAGCTTTCTTCCAATTTATGATTAAATCCTAGTCTTTGGAGTGCCTTGTGGGCCTGTGCCTAGGAGATATGTTCTTTATAGATGCTTTTGCCGCTTCTCTAGTATTAGTTATTTTTCTCTCACTCCTAACTTCTAATTTTCACTTACTTTAGTAGTTATCATTCTGTGTTCCCCTGTATTTATTCTTTAGGTTCTCTTCCTTATATATTTACTTTTTTCCCTAGGTGACACAAAGAGACTGACAGTGTAGATTTCCCTTCACCCAGGTTAAATTACATTTCCCTGGTGCCAGCTGGCACTGTCAAACTTCCTAGAGTTTAAGCCCTTTGTTCCCTATGAGTTGAAGTTCTGGGTGGATTTAACAATGGTAACTCTTTCTCTCCTAAACCTAAGGCCATGAAAGGGTCAGGAACTTTCCCAGGAATCTTGATCTTGTAAGATCTTGGGTTCCTATAGGAGAAATCTATAAAACTGTGGGGATCTCTACATGATTACAACTCCTAGCAGCTTCTCACTGTGGTGATCACCCTAACTCAACCTCTAATAATTCATTGGATTTTCTAGCTTAGTGTTTACTTAAGATTATATGGCATCTGTCCTGTAATTCTTGCTCCAGGTAAGTGACTGCACTGGAGCAGCTTGTCTTTCCTGGGTTTGGGGATGATCATTGATCTTACAAACTCAATTCTCTAATGTGTCCAAGAAAAGTTGTGTGTACTCTGCTTGTCTGTGTTTTTCATCCTATAAGGATTGAAACGGTTGCTTCCAACCCCTTCATATATCTGAACTAAAACCAAGTACCTTAAATGCAATTTTAATAAATTATGGCATCTAAATTTCACATTAAATCAGTGGTTATTCCTTTCCTAAATCAGATTCTATTGCCTTTAAGATTCAAACATTCCTTACTCTCAACCACAGTGTGTAATATCCACAACATACTTACCCAAGTCACCATATTAGTTAATTATTATTATTTAAATTGAGAATTCAAATTGATTTATAGATTTTTCTCTTCCTTTTCATGTTATACATCAGGATTAATACTGGTTGTATGACTCAGTAAAGGTCATTCGGAGTTTATGACATAACTGAAAGATCTATTTCACTTCATGGAGAAAAAAGTCAGGACTAAAATTTGATTCTTATACTTTTAAACTTTATATAGCTTCTTCTTCACTTGAGAAGCCAGCTGCTTTTATAATGATGCTGACTACTTGATATAACTGCCTATACTATTTTTAGTACAAAAGAATGCACACCTGCTTTTCAGCTTTGCAAAGCACACTTCCCAAGGCAGCCTTCTGTACAAAGTGAGTACTCAAAAGCATTGCCTATCAACCATCCACTCTCTTCATTTGTAATTTTTAAAAGCTACAACTGCTAAACACAATTAAACCAAGAACATAATATGTAATATTTAATATTATGTGGAGGAGTAGTAGAATAATTTTTGGAATTAATTATGTGTACTAAATAGTTTGCTAACTGGTTTAGACATAATTTACTTCCTTTCTTGCTTTCCTAATGTATCATGTGCTCTTCTACCATAGGTGTTTTGATGTATTATGAATTAAAGATACTTGGGGACATAGGCAGTTATTTTTCTGAAGGATATTTTAGGTAAAGATAACATTGTGTTGTAGCCCCCAAACTTAAAATTTTTGGCCCCAAAACTGGTTCTGTGCATATTTGTCTAAAGCTTTCTCATATGCAGAGACATGTAACCTATTTTCATGTGTAAACAGACTGTAACCTTCTCTTGTAACAAGTAGCTGAGTCTTAGCCAGTTGAAAGTGAACAACCATATTACATTGCATGTCACAGAACATCTTAGCCACAAGGAAGATCTAGTAGAGATGGATATACCCCTAGATTTACAAAGGATAATGTAAAATCATTGAAATTGAAAGTCTATTTTCCCTGTAAATCTATTTTTTCACAGAACATAAGAAAAATCAATGACTTGATCTGTCCTTCCTCTTCTTCCTCACTTCACCTGAGATCCACATTCCAGTTTGTATTGTCCTTGCATCCAAAGTAAACTAGGTGACTTATTTATATAAAATGCTCTTCTGTCACAAGAAATAGTAATTAAGGCAAGATTTTCGTAGTAAAAATATGTGAACAAGTGTAATCTAATGTTCAAATAATATGGATGCAAGCTGTTACCAATGGAGCTGTTACTGTACCTCCCTTCTGCTTTTTGTACAACACTTCTTGTTCTCTGGCTCCAGGGTTAGGGGTACATGTGGTAGGGCAGAATATTCTGAACAATTTTCCATCTACAATTATTGATCATTTCTAGAATTCCGAATAAAATCAATCAAGGGCATATCATATTGTTACCACATATGCATGTATGATTGTATAACAACTCAACTCCTCAATAAAATTAAAAAAAAGATTTGCTAAACTACATTTGTTGTAATTTTGTCTTTTAAGGGGCTTAGTAAAGTGGCTATCATGGATACTCATAATGCTCATGGATACTCACATTTCACTTTGGTGAAAATGTGTTTTTATTATATTTGGTAGATTCCACAGTTGGCTTTTTTTTTTTTTTTTTTTTTTTAGAAAGAGAAGGACAGTGAGAGAGAGACAGAGAGAATCAATTTTGGTGGGTGCTGGGGTTTGAATCCCTGTACTCACACATGTCAGGCAAGTGCCATAACAGCCAAGCCACCACTCCAACCCCACAATTGGGTTTTAATTCTCGAAAAGATGCTCCCAATGGTGCAATCCCCTTTTAACCTTAACGCTTCAGTAATATTCTTCCCAGGTAAGTTCTAATGCAGTAAGGAAAAAGAAAACATGGAAAATTTTAAATTCCAAGTTTTTTTGTTGTTTGATTGTTTGTTTGTTTTCAGATAGGGTCCCACTATGTTGCCCAGGCTGGTCTCAAGCTCCTGGGCTCAAGAGATTCTTCTTCCTCGTGGTCCTGAGTTCTGGGGCTACAGGAACAAGCCCCGGCTTAAAATTTCAATTTCTTGTACATGCAACCCAAAGTCTTGAGGGAGTTAGGTCAATTCACCAGAGCACATATTCAAAGAACATTTACTGGGTTTTCACTCTTCGGTGTGAGAACCATTTTTTTTTCCAGTCCATTTTATCCCTTTTCTTATCTATTCTCATCTGATAAAACACTGCAACCACCAGGCAATGTGGCACATGCCTATAGTCCCAGCTGCTCAGGAGAGTGAGGCAGAGCACAGGGACCTTGTTTGAGCTCAGGTGTTCAATATCAACCTGGGCAACATAGGGAGACCCTGCCTCAAAAAATAAAAGTAATAACATTGCAACTAAGTAACATTATTAATTTTAATTCCCCTTCTCCCCAAATTAGATGTGACCACTGTAGCTTCACAGTCTGTAATTTGGCATGAAGTCCTCTTGTAGAACCGAGTTATTCATATTAATTTAGGAGTATTGGATACAGTACCTAGGAAACACAGTAATATCCAAAGAACGCCATGGAATATTTCTCTGCAAAATTCCATCATAGGAGTTAAATAATTTCAATTGTTTAAAATATTAATTTGCACACAAAATACATTTAAAAATTGATACTATATGTAATATTTTCAAGAAATGTCATGTTCCCTAAGTTTTGTCATAAATATTTGTTATTCACTTATTTAATCTTGTCACCTATTTACCTATTTTTTATTTGCTTAGGAGTACTAGAGATGAAGTCCAGGACTTTGAGAATGCTAGTCAAGTACTTTACCTCTGAACTATATTCTCAGCTCAGTTTCTTCATCCACTTATTTTGTATATTTTGATAGAAGTACATAAGATATTATAATTACCTTGTCCCCTTCTAATAGTCATCTGAATATTCATTTTTTTAAAGAGAGAAGGACAGTGAGAGAGAGAGACAGACAGAGAGAATCAATTTTTTATTGCGCTTTTCACATGGCTTTCATTGCTCCGATACTGAATTGTGTACATGGGTTGCTGGGATTTGAACCCATGTACATGTGCATGCCAGGCAAGCGCTGTAACCACCAAGCCACTGCTCCAGTCCCTGAATATTCATTTTTTAAAAGAGAAGAACAGTGTGTGTGTGTGTGTGTGTGAGAGAGAGGCAGAGAGCATCAATTCTTATTGAGTTTTTTTCACATGGCTTTTGTTGCTCTGACACTTTGTTGTGTACATGGGTGCTGGGGTTTGGATCCATGTACTTGTGCATGCCAGGCAAGTGCTGTAACCACTAAGTCACGGCTCCAGCACCCTAAATATTCATTTTATGTATCCCTTTTTTCTTCATTGTAGGAGTCATTATGTAAGTATGCATACAAGAGTTCTTTAAATGTTTATCATTGGAGGGTGATTTTATTTATATGTACATGTATGCATATGTGTGTGGGCCTGCAAGTACACTCACACATAAACACACACAAGTATATATCAAGAATGTGAATCATATTTTCTATTTCCCCCCATTACTTTCCTGCTTTCCTTTTTTTTCCATACTCACTCCTTCTATTCCCTTTCCTTGACTGATCATTCTGCTATTTATTTATAATTTTTTAAAATTACTACATTGTGGATATGGCTGATGGTGAGATTTACTGTAATATATTCATATATGTACATAAAAAAAGTTCGGTGAGATTCATTCCACTGATCTTCCCTTTTCCTGTCCCTCCTTCATCAACATCAATCCCATTTATCTACCCTACTGATCTTTCCTGTATTTTGATAAAATTCCCTTCCCCGTTTTTACTCATTTTTTCCTCTTATCACTGCCCTTATTTTTGATTATCTTCCACATATCAGAGAAAACATTTCACCTTTGGTGTTTTGGAACTGGCTTAGTATTCTCCATTTCCATCTGTTTATCAGCCAACACCATAATTTCATTCTTCTTTATGACTGAGTAATATCCCACTGTGTATATATACAATGTTTTCTTTATTCATCTGTCAAAAGGCACCTAAGTTGCTTCTATGGCTTGACTATTTTGAATTATGCTGCTGTAAACATTGGTGTAGCTGTATCACTGTGTTTGCTGATTTTAAATCTTTTGGATATATACTGAGGAGAGGGACAGCTGGGTTGTATGTTGTTTCCATTCCTAGTTTTTTAAGGCGTCTCCATACTGTTTTCCAGAGTGGTTGAGGTAACTTCCAGTCCCACCAACAAAGTATGTGTGTACCTTTATCCCAAATTCTTGATAACATTTATTATTTCTATTCTTGATAATTGCCTGTGAATGATATTTTCTTGCTAGGATTTTTTTTTTGAACAACATTACAAGATTTTAACAAAATAATATAAAATGTGTATATATTCTGGATATTGCA
>PVKS010046395.1:0-13318 GCA_004027875.1 Aplodontia rufa
ATAAGATGTAATGCTTTACAATCTAATACTATTTTTAGAGTTATAATGGGAAGGGGAAGGGAGGGATAAGGGAGGGTAATTGGGGGGGGGCACTCCTGGGGACAGTTGCAATGTCCAGAATATATACACATCTTATACACATTTTATATTGTTTTGTTAAAATCTTGTAAGGTTGCTCAAAAATAAAAAAATTAAAAAATAAAATAAAATAAAACATTAGGGCTAGAATGGAGCATGGTGGTAGTATGCTAGTCCAGCATGCATAAGCCCCTGGGTTCAGTTCTCAGTACCTTAAAAAAAATGAGTTTATGTCCTTTATTTTCTTATTATAAACAAGACTAAAGTCTGTTTTCCAAATATATCTATATATCTGTCTGCATACCCATAGTATAATTTAGAATTCAGCTAATAAATTTTTGTATTTTTTAAAATGAGTAAGAATTACTTGTCCCTAGCTTTTCAAGTATTATAAATTCTTTTAAATTAATAGATACTATGGATGTAGTTTGCTGTCAACTATTTTTATAAGTATTTGCTCCCCTGTTTATATAATTAATATGCTTAGCAAGACATTTCCTCCCAGCAGCTCAGGAAGCGGAGGCAGGAGGATTGCAAGTTTGAAGCCAGGCTTCGTAACTTAGTGAGGGTCTGAGCAATTTTGCAAGACCCTGTCTTAAAACAAAAAAGTAAAAAGGGCTAAGGGTGTGGCTCAGTGGTTAAGAGCCCCTGAGTTCAATCCCTGGTATGAAAAAAGGGGGGACATTTCTTTGTTGAGAATTCACTAAGTGTTAGCTGAGTCTAAGTATGATCAGAGAAACCCTTTTTTAAGCTTAGTATATGTGACGCATAGTGAAAATTAGTTGGGCTAACAGAATTCATTCTTATCTGACCATAACTTACTTTTTTATCATATAGAAAGTTTGCTTTCATTTCTTAAAAGTTTATGTCATGCTGTACCTAAATGTATAATGCACACTTGCAGTTTGTTAAGTTTTACAATTAACTTGAGACTTCTAATTTAATGATTGAGACAAAATGTACCTGCTTTCATATTTGAATTTTATTTGTAGTTAATTCTCCTAAACTTCTGTAGGATTTTGTTGTCATTGCCATTATTGTCACTTCCTCTCATTTCAGCCTCTTAATTTCTCATTTCCTAGGAAACTTATCACCCAGCACAGTGTACTGCATGTAGTAACTTATAAGAACGTGACTGGTACAATGAGGCTACTGTTGGAACCAGAAATTTTGGCTTAAAATTGTGATTATTCTTTTCTGACCTTATTGAAAATGAGAGCAAATACTGTAACAGAGATGAGGCTACACATCTGATTTAGTCCTAGTTTGATCACTAACAAACTAATTTCCTCAGTTAGCTTGCTCACATTCTTGGACCTCAGTTTCTCCCCTAAAATGAGATAACTTAGACTACAAAGATTTCTAAAATTCTTTGGTTTTATATGAGTCCCATAGAAGAATTCTTACCAATATTATAATATAAAGATGAAATTATAAGTTTTAAAGGCAAAATATGTACTTACTATATTAGTATCTGGTTTCTTTTAACAAGATTAGTGACCATTTTACAATTTAGAATTTTCAGAGATTTGATACTCTCTTAAAGCAAAGCAAAAGGAAAATTTAAGATAATAACTAAACTGCTTATTCAGGATGTACTGAAACCTGCTGTTTGTGTTCTGTTTGTCCCTTTCAGGGAAGAGTTGCAGCTACAGTCATAAATCTCAAAATCTTTAAAGTACACTTTTAAATATCTTAACTAGCATAGAAGGGATTCTTAACTGTTTTCACAGGACATTTCTACTTTTGCTGTTAGAGGACACAGAAATAGTATGTACTTAGAGAAGACATTTCTACAGAACTTGTAAGTTTAGTGTTACTAAATACATGCTATTTTCTTGTATTTTTAAATGTTTAGATAGCTTTGATTACATTTTGTCTTTTTTTAAAATTTGTTAGTGTTTAGGGGTCTTTTGAGGAGGTGAATTTTTTTTATTGTAAACTGAACTATGAAATAGCTAAACTATATTTAAAAAATATAAGATGTCCTAAATGATTCCTAAGTTATTATTTTACAAATGCTGAAATTTCAGTCAGTACAAATGAAAGTACTTGATGAAAGAATTGACTTTATCTTATCTCAGTTTTCTTGCATTTGTATTTCAAAACAATGTATTTTGGAGGAGATCTTGGTCATAAATCTGTCTAAAACTGAAGAAATGTCATTTTTTTTTCTAGTTGGTAATCAGTCTTAAGCTGTGTAACTTACTGTGACCAATGGAGTTAAATCTAGTAAGCATTTACAAATGACCTGTGATCTAATTTGTGCCTACTTCTTTGACCTCAGTGTTGACTATTCTTTTCTTTTCCACTGGTCTTTCTCTTCCTTGAACTTACATTCTTTGTTCTTGATGAAATGGCCCTTTTATTAATTGTTACCGTAGCCTGAATGCTCGTCTCTAAATTTTTTCATGGCTGGCTCCTAATCATTAGATCTCAGCCTAAATGTCACTATTTTTTAATTTCCAGTCTGAAGTAGTGAACCCATCAATATGGCACTGTGGTATCTTCCACTATCTGATAATCTTATTGGTTTCTTTGTTGCTCCATCCCCACTATTGGTGCCTGAGCACCTATTACTCAGTGAATAGTTTATTGAGTATATGAACTAAAAGTAAACACTGGCTTCTTTCACTTGACATTCCTGAAGAAAACAGCTTTCTTAACTTAGTTAGTTTTAAAAATAAGCTCATTTGAACCCTTTGCCATTAAATGTATCCTTTCATTTTATAAAAAGTTTTTAAACAAATTGTCACTATGCTTGAGCTAATGCAATTGATTTGAATTTCGTTTCTCATAATGTTACAATTATTTTGTTTTGTCATTTAGATTAATTGGAGGATCTGACAACAAACTGATTTATAGACATTATGCCACGCTATATTTTGTCTTCTGTGTGGATTCTTCAGAAAGTGAACTTGGCATTTTAGATCTAATTCAAGTAAGTTAATAATTGCTTCTTAATGTCTTAAATAACAATTTTGCATTATGTTTTTTAAAACTTTTATGTTTAAAATTTTCTAAGGGCTGGAGTGTAACTCATTGGTAGAGTTCTTGACCTAGTATGCACGAAACCTGGATTAAATCTCTAGCACGGAAAATATTTTTTTCCTAAAATGATGTTTTGTGTTGTAAAAAAATTAAATAAGCATTTCATAAGTTGTTGGGTAAATAACAGAAGGAGCCCAAGACTCTCACCTCATGTATCCAAATCTGAGCCTAAAAACTACCTCCTTCTCTCCTGAAACCTGCCTCCTGAAAAATCTTTCATAATGTCCCTACAACTCAAGACCAGTCATTAGAGAGTTCTTTATCTTTAATTTTTATCGGTATTACTTCACTTTTTTGTTCTAAGTTAAAGCTTGCTTTTCTTATGACACTACCTTCAACCCTCTCAAGTAGTAGCTGTTTTCGCTTGCCTTTTTCATATCACTGAACCTGGAAGAATTCTCTTGACTTTTTTTTTTTTTTTAAAGAATAAATTTTTTTTATTATTTAGTTTTTCACATGGCTTTCGTTGCTCCGAGACTTCGTTGTGTATGTGGTGCTGGCGTTTGAACTCGCATACTCGTGCATACCAGGCTAGCGCTGTAACTGCTGAGCCACCGCTCCAGCCCCTTCTCTTGACTTTTAACATTCTCTTTTAAACATTCTCTTTTAAAAGATCTCCAGATTTTATCTTTTATTTATTTATTTATTTTTGTTGGTTCGGCATTGTCTTTTACATAATGAAGGATTCATTGGTTCACATTCATACATGCATATATATTGACAGAGTTGCTTAAACCCGATTGTTGTCTAGGATCGTTATAACCCCCTTCCTGATCTTGTGACTCCTCTGTAGTCCCCTCAAGTTACAGATATAAGTGTTCCAGATTTTGTCTTATGTTATCTCTGCTACCCATTTGGTGGCAGTCTCTTTCTATCTCCCATTCACTGGAGATTTTTTTTTTTTTTTTTTTTAGAAAGAGGGACAGTGAGAGAGAGAGAGAAAGAGAGAAACAACTTTATTTAGTTTTTCACATGGCCTTAGTTGCTCCAACACTCATTTGTGTACGTGGTGCTGGGGTTTGAACCCGGGTCCTCATGCTTGCAAGGCAAGCACCGAAACCGCTGAGCCACCGCTCCAGCCCCCACTGGAGATTTTTTTAACAACCTGTCAGGGGTATGAAATTTTACTCTACTAGCAAACTAACCTTCCACAATTATATGGATGCTGGCTCAGGACAGAAGATTTCTAGATCAAAGATAAAAGACTTTATTATTAATAGTAAAAGCATAATTTAAAAAATCAGCTAAAATAACAACTTTTGCTTGTACTAGTACCTCAATTCTGAAAGAGTGACAAAAAGAGGGCCAGGTGAGACATGCACACACAGTAGATTGAATTACATACAGGTAAGGAACCCTAAGTTTAGGGATCTGGAATCTTTAATAATGGGCAAAAAGCATGTCTGCCTTTGTTTGACAGGAAGAGATTCTTTCTTCCAAGGGAAAAGGTAAATAAATGTTTTTCTCTGGAGGAGACCCTCTTCATTTTCTAAGGGTATTTGTTATATAGCATGCTTAAAAAGATAGTCCAGAACAAAGACAGTACGCCTCTGCTCACAATATCTGCAGAAATGGGAAATCCATGGAGAATTGTCTTCTAACAGATTTAATTTCCTAGTTCACTGATATTCACTCCAAGACTATTTATAATTCGTGGTGATTTCAGTGCTCATGTTTATAATTTTTCCAGTAGCCTGCTGCCTTGAAACCTGGTATTCCTCTCTTCCAAAGAATTTTACCTTCTAACTCATCTTACTAATCATTTCCAGACCGCATTTTTATCTAGACTTCAGCCAGTCCATAATCTCAATTTCAGTTTCTTCCTTCTGTCCACATCTCTTATCTTTTCATGTCACTTACTCCAACAAATCTTTGGATCTATTACGGCCCTTCATTTTTAAAATTGATCATTTTTTTCACTCTCTAATCCTATTGATGTCCTATCTTTCCTTTCTCCATTTACATTCTGATGTGTTATAATCATAACCTTCTATATACTTAGCTTCTTGCCTGGGCTCATACTTTTGAAAATTATCTAGAGGAAAAGAAACATAACCATACTTCTTGATCTCACTTTAAACTTATGATCCTTAATCTTAGTGAGTCTTAATGCTACCCAGTAATCAGATTTTATTTACCTGCTCCATTTACTCTCTTATACCCTAGATGACTTCTGATAGATCCTGCTTTCTCCTCAAATCTATAGCGCTTCTTCCACCTTGCTTCTTAGATCACAGATAAAATTGACGCAATCAGAATAGAACTTCCAGTCTCTCAGTATCTGCCTAGCTGTCTACATCCATGTTCTTTGCTTTGTCTTCTGTGAGGGAGGAACTCTGTGCTCCCGGCTAAGATCAATTCACATACTCATATAGCAGTTTTCACCTTGTCATTGCTCTAGCAATTCTCCCCTTTTCTTTTATATCTTTATTTTTTTCCTGTCTTTTAAAAATCATTCCTACCAGCCTACAAGATATTCTTTCATCCTAAAAAGGAAGTCTTTTCCCTAGTTCATTCTGAGCCATGGTCTCATTTTGTTCCCTTCATTGACAGCAAAACACTTTTTTTTTTTAAAGTCTACTGTCTCAAATTTTTGTTCTCCTGTTCTCTCTTAAACCACTACTGTCAGACTTTTAGCTCTACTGTTGCTGAATCCAAGGGTTCTCATCTTTTTGATTAAGATGTCAATCATACTTCTTCATGAAATACTTCCTTCACTTGGTTTCTAGGATGACCCATTTGGCTAAGTCTAAACTTCCATAATGCCTAGGTGGGGTTCTGTCCTTGAATGTCCTTTTTTTTTTCTCTCTCTATTCATTTGCTAGGTGATTTTTATCCAAATGTTATGTACTGAAGATAGTAATATAGTAACATTTAAATCTTCAGCCTAGAACTTTCCTCTATTGCCTACTGGGCTGCTCCTTTGGGTTTCTTACAAAGACCTCAAATTCAACATGTCACAAACCAACTGGATAGTCGATCAAAAATCTCTACCTCCTGTAATTTTTCCTTTATCATTTAACAGCAACTTCACTTCTCCAGTTGAACTACCCAAATCCTAACTTTTGTCCTTGACTCTCATTTATGATCCCTTGTGCATCTGTTTCTTCAGCGAATCCTACTTAATGTACAGAATCTGACCGCTTATTATACTTGCCCTGCCACCGCTTTCATCTAAGCCACCATAATTCCTGCCTGAATTATTATGGTAGTTTCCTGATTGGTCTCCTGGCTCCTGTTATATTTGCTTGGTCTTTTCTCTGTGCAACAGCCAGAGTGATATTATTGGAATATACTACATCTTATATTCTTATATTCCAGACTCTTTAACAACTTCATTTTTCACTCAAAGTGAAAGTCAAATTCTTTACCCATGTGACCCCATATGATCTGACTCCCCTCCCCCATTACTTATCTTACTTCATCTTCTATTTCTTTCCCCCTTGCTTATCCTCCTTGCTGTTCCTCACATACACCAGACATGCCTCTGCCTCAGAAACTTTGTACTTGCTGATCTTTGTATCTAAATTGTTCTTCCATTTGATACTCCCATAGCTAGCTCCAACATTCTTTCAGATTTTGACCCAGATGTTAACTTTTCAATTTGGTATTCTCCAGCCATTCTGTCTAAAAGTTCTACATATTCTAACCCCTTTCCTGTTTTATTATTCTTTTCCTTAGCTCTTATCACCAATATGGTATATAGTTGACCTCCTTTGTTGATTTTATTGTCATTTACCTTTATAAGAATAAAAGCTCTGTGATGGCTAGGATTTTTGTTTGTTTTGTTTACTGATTTATTCCTGGTACATAGAGTGACTCCTGACATATAGTAGGTACTCAATAGATAATTGTTCAAAGAGTAAGTGAGTGAATGAATGTATTTAAAGTCAACTGTTTAGTGCTCTGTTAGAAGAAGAATTAGCTGGAAGATAAATATAGAAGTTATTAAATGCTAGTAACACCATTTTTAAAATCTGAGCTATGTTGGTATATTTAATTTGTGAAAAACATTAAGTTCTATATATATTTATGATTTTTATTTATACTTTGTAATACCTTCTAAAAAGTTAAAAAATTAATTCAAAGCTAATTTTATTGGATTAAGATTCTCTTGAAGGAATCTATTGAATTTATGTTCTCTTTCTGGATAGTGCAGTGTGGTGGTTTGATCTCTAGTTAGTGTTATAGAATAAATGAGACTTTAACCCAAGCAGAAAATGTAAGTAATACATTCGAAGTAACCAAGATTAGAAATATCAGAAGGTGCTAAAGCTTTAGTTATCACAAAGTTTTAATGAAGGAAAGAATAAAAAGTAGATAAGTGATAATTGGAGCTATTAATATTGTACATTGCTGTTAAATCTGTAATTCTTAACACTAGGCTTTGAGGAAGGGGGTAGGTATCAGAATTACATGAAATAATGAAGTAATCATGAGAAACATTCCTAGAGTATCCTTTTATTTGTTTGTTTGAAAATTGGTGGTGGTGATGAGATTGCTTTTAAGATAAATGTATGGGGGCTGCAGTGGTGGCTCAGAGGTTGGAGTGCTTGCATGGCATGCATGGGGGTCCAGATTCAAACCCCAGCACCACATACACAACTAAGTGTCAGAGAAACAAAGGCCACATGAAAAAATAAATAAAATTGATTCTTTCCCTCTGTCTCTCAATTAAAAGAAAAGATAAATGTTTGTACATGTGTATGTGTGTGTCTGTATTTATAAATATGAAGTAGGGTATAAATTTTTCATAATCCATAAAGCTCAAGAGGAAGATCCAAGGAGATTTTGAGCTTGTGATAAATATGCCCCAAGATTTCTTGAATATGTGTGCATTTATTCCACTACTTGAGAAACACTGTTCTGTTTTGTTTTCCCAGAGAGTTTTGATTAAAGATATAGAAACCACATTTAACTTATACAGATTGGAAAAAATTCTGTTGATCAGGACTACACTGCCATTGCCTTCTAGCTTCTTCATTATTACATTTCTTGATTCATCTCATGTAGGGAATAGTTAATTGATTACATTTTTATTTCAAGGTGTCTTTGTATTTCTATAGGAAAAAAATTTTAATATGGAACTGTGCTTTTTATTTCTCACTTGGTTATCTCAGGCTGATATGGGTGGTAGATACATAATACTACATATAACACTGTCTTTTGTTTATCTGAGCCAGCTACTAGAGTTATGAGGTAAAATAGGAGAAAGTATTCGATTTCGAATTTAGTCTGTTTTGTTGAACAGAAATATTGCAGTTAAGGATTAAAACAAATTTGAATTTTCCTAGGGGTAAATAAAAAAAATTTTTTTTGGTACTTGTGTCCTGAGGTTAAGTTCTCAAATTTGATTATTTTTTGATGCTATGACTCATCTTAATTTTTTTTAAGAGAGAGGGACAGTGTGTGAGAGAGAGAAAGAGTGTGAAACAATTTTTATTTTATTTTAGTTTTTCATGTGGTTTTCGTTGCTCTGAAACTTTGTTGTGTACGTGGTGCTGGGGTTTGAACTCGAATATTTGTGTGTGCTGGGCAAGTGCCGCAACTGCTGAGCCACCGCTGCAGCCTAATCTTAATTCTTAAGACAGAGTAATCATTATATCTTAAAGGGAAATTAGGTGGGAAATTGTCAAAACACAAACATGTACATCATATATGAAGTAAATTATATGTGCTTTTAAAAAGTGGAAACTATCTTTTGTATTTTGCACAATTTTTCAGCAATTAATCTTCAAACATTGATAATTGTTTTCAGTTTTATTTTTTATTTATTTTTTGGTTTTTTGTTCGGTTTTGTGTTGGGAATTATCTTATGGCCTTACACATGCTAAGTATATGCTCGACCATTGAACTAGTCCCTCACCCCAGTAAAATGGGGATTTCAGGAGAATTGTGTCATTTTTTATTCCAAAAATAGACTAAAGCTGTTTTTAGAAGACCTTATAGAGTTTTCATATGTTTTATTTGATTGCTTAGAAAGAAAAGTCTGTAGTCTACCTTACAAGTACTAAGTCTTATCACTACCAAGAACATAGGAAGTTCTGTAGTTTGTCTTTCACCTTGATTACCACAGTTCATTGGGAGTGCTGAGTGAGTATGCATGAGTCAGTCACCTAATAATATTGGTTGAATGAACCAAGATGGAAGTGAGTAGCTCATTATTTTTGCTTGTTTCATCTCGGCAGCTTTTAGATTTTTTTTAAAACTTAGTTTCTTGATTTCTTCATTCTCTGGTTTTGAGAAAGGCAACTTTAAAAAGTAAAAGTGGAAAATTATAAACCAAGAGTTCAGATCTAAATCTCTTTGTCTTGCAAATTTAAAGAATATGTTTTAAGAACAGATGAAGAAAACATCAGTGTATAACTACTAAACATGTTTATAGTTTTGCTATTTTCAGTGTTTGAAATGATACCATCCAAATGATAATTGGAAGCAAATATTTTTATGCAAAGATTTATTGGTTCCTAAAGTATGCATAATGTTAGGGATTTGACTTTTTATCTTGTATAAAATTTGGAAGAAGGCATTTAGGCATTATCAGTAAATTTTATGTGGAATTTATAACATAATGTAACCCAACTGAACAATCAACTTCTCTTTGCTTCCCTTCTTAGTTCTTCGTAAATTAGAAAAAAAGAACAATCCTTTTTTATTCTTGATATATGCTATATGCTATTTTGCTGTGATATTGACTACCATATAAGCAAATTTCAGAATTAATAGCTAGCTTTTTGAACAGTCCTTTCTGTTGTAGCATGTCTTCATTGTAAGTGTTAAAATATTTATAGACTAAGGAATAGAAGTTCATTAAGTATTAATGTTAGGTAGTTTGAGTTATTTATAAGTGGTTATATTGTCTCCAGTTAGTTTACTATGCCATACTGATAATGGAGGCATGAAAGTTCCCTGGCTAGTTCTGGCTCTTGTACAGCATTTGTAATTATTACATTACTGTTAGACAGACTTTTGTAAAATTGTTTTATTTATGGCTGCTATGCCAATTTAATAAATTGTTGACCAAGTCATTTCATTTTTATAGCCCTAGAATTTTTCACCTCTAAAGTATGCTTCTTTTAAACATGCTGCCTATAGATATCATGAGGTTGTTAGAAAGATCAGTGAATTATCCTGTAATCACAGCAGCTCGAGAAGCTGAGACAGGAGGATCACAAGTTCAAAGCTCCTGAGCAACTTAGTGAAACCCTGGCTCAACATAAAATTATTTAAAAAAAACCCAAAAAAAAAAAAGGCTGGGGCTGCAGCACAGTGGTAAAACAACTCTGGGTTCAGTACTTAGTACCAAGAAGAAATAAAAAGATCAGTGAATTAAAGCAGTCTTGTATCTTATAGTAGTTAAGTCCATCCAGGCTCTCAGATATACTAGGTATATAGCCTAAGTTATTTAACCTCTTTGACCCTACCTAATTTTCCTGGTCTGCGAAGTGGGGATAATAATACCAATCCATTTGTGTGAGCATTAAAAAAACATATTGAACATGACACTTATGACTAAATGATTGATGTGTAATTAGTCTGGTTTTTAGTATCATTTTCATTAAAGCATATGTTTTAAAGAAAGGGCATATAAGCTATTATTTCATTAGTACACAAACAGATAAAGGAGTCCTTTTATTTTCCTAACTTTCTCTTTTTATTCTATTTGTTGTGTGATGGCTTAGGATGAATTCTACATGGTGACACATTTATGTGTAAGAAATGGTTTTAATTGGGAAGTCTTAGAAATCAACAATACTTAAATGAGAAAAGATCCCCTGATCTTCCCGTTATTCCATAGCAAATTAGTGCTGGTGTAGGTGCTCCGGTCCTAGTGAACGTAGAGTGGTATGCCTGTGGAACTATACCCATTGTTCTTTTATTATTAGAATAGGCTTGAAAGGACTCTCCTTAGTGGAGTGTCAGATAGGCTCATTAAGCGAGGGATATCTAGGATTAAGCGCCACCTGGTTTTAAAAATTGTCTGGGAAAACCTGTCTTGGAGATTGTGGAAAGTTGTGGCTCTTCAGTGGAGGTGAAATAAACTTCTGGTCACAGAGTTTATTATTAATTCACAGAGGAGTTCTTGTACAGTTCCTCCTGCTGGAGAAAGAGGGAGCCCTGACCTGGCAAGTGTCTTTTTCAGGCACTCTAGAGTGAGTAGTGAATGCCCAGGATCATTTTAGGAAGATTTTTGTCTACTAACCATACTCTTAATAACAAAATCTTTAAAATTTTTCATTTTCAATAAGATTTTTTTCTCATGTATGGTGGGAAACCAGAAAAACATTTTTATAAACATTTTGAATTGGAGACTGTTAAAGTTGCCTAGTATTAATTTTTTCCTCTTATTATCATAGTTGAGAAGTTCAGTTTTCATTAATTAGAAATAAAACATCTGCTACTCATTTTTACATGACCACTTTTTCTCATAAATCCTAGCGTTAAACTTGATGATACCTACTTTCCTAATGCACATGTTTTGTTTCCTTCTCACAGTCCTCTTGGTTGGCATCATGGTGTCAAGTTAGAGTCAGATGACAGTGTGCGTCCGAGACTTAGCTCCATAACCTAACAGTTACGTAACTTGGGGAAAATTACTTAGCCTCATCTTTCTCCAGTTTTCTTTTCTCTGCATGTTGGTACACCGCCTTTCCTTGTCAGCATTTTTGTAAAAGTCAGAGCTAATGAAATAGACACATCTACCTTTCCATCATCTTTTTTTTTAAGAATCAGAACTAATGAATGTAAGCAGCCAGAATAGGGTGTAGAACATAGGATACATTATTCTTTACTTCAAAGTGATAAAGGATGTATTTTGGAACTTAAGTACTTACAGTCAGAATTTTGGAGCTGGAAAGCACTTAAAATTTATTTTCTCTTCTACATAGCTGTATGAGGGAAAAAATAAGCTTATTTAGTGTTTTCTTTTGATTTAGGGTGAATTGGTCATTTCCTAGTGTAAAATGGTTGTACTTAAGGGAAGAATTGAACATAGAGGAAAGTGACCTTTGAGTTTTATTTAAATTTTTTTCTTTTTTGCCGTGTGCAGTGGCACATGCCTGATATCCCAGCAACTTGGGAGACTGAGGCAGTAGGATCACAAGTTCAAACCCAGCCTCAACATTTCAGCAAGGGCCTAAGCAACTTAGCAAGACCCTGTCCCAAAATAAAAAATAAAAGGGCTAAGGACATGCTCAGTGGTAAAGCATCCCTGGGTTAATCCCACCAAAACAAATCTTTTTAGAATTTTTTAACTTTTATTGTTGAAATTATTCCATACTTACAAAAGAATGGCAAATATAGTACAAAGAATTCTTACATACTATATATGTTCACAAGGACTCACCTAAATTTAATGTCTTCCATAAATACAGTATAATTATTAAAATCAGGAAATTAGCATTGATATAGTACAGTTATCCAATTTGTAGACCTTGTTTAAAGTTTGCCAGTTGTCCCTTTAATGTCATTTTCCTTATTTGGAGATTAATTCAGGGCACATGTTACATTTAGTTTTTATGTCTTTTTTTTTTTTCAAAAGTGTTCAGGACTGATGTTGTATACCTCTTCATGTGTCACATGAGGAGGTGTGTTATATCAGTTTGTTCTATTACTTGTTATGTTCATTCTGATCACTTGGGTAAAGGGGGACCTGCCATGTTTGCCTACTAGTGAAGTTCCATTTTCCCTTTGTGAAAATGTGCCTATGGGGAATAGTTCAAGACTATAAATATCCTTTTTGTAATCATATATCTATTAACTTTAGTAGCTAATGCTGATTTTTGACTGAAATAATTATTTATGGTGTATACTAAATGAAGACTTTTCCATCATTTTCTGTATTTACTGGTTGAAATTCTAATGTAAGGAAAAGCTTTCTAATATATTTTTCATTTTATTTTGTTTTAAGTCAGTACTCAGAATATTAATTTTACCATATTCAATTATAGGTAGAAGAATATCTGTCCAGGCCATATGCCATTTTAAAAATCAATTTGCTTTTACTTAGAAGTTTAAATATAGTTCTAACAGTTTATGCCAATACAAGTTTTAACAAATGTTTTCATGATTAGCTTTTGTGTTCAAAAAGAAATTATTCAGAAGCTACTTTCACCTTAAAATTAATGTTTGTTATTTACAAATTAAAACTAGTTCTTTCTTAGGTTTCTTTCTTTTTTTTTTTTTTTTT
>PVKS010046396.1:0-13298 GCA_004027875.1 Aplodontia rufa
AAGAGTAAAATAATTTTTAAAAATGTATCACAAATAATATATTAAACAACCTATGATAAAAGAATTATCAAAAAGCAAAGTAGAAGCTTAAGTCTTCTGAATTAAACTGATATAGTGATTATCAAATAACTTAGGCCACCCTGTATTTCTCAAAACTCTTTGAACTCTAAATATTCCTACAGGGATACAAGTCATATGAGACTTTATAGAAATGCAGATTAGAAATTCAGTAGGTCTACATGGGCCTCTACTTCTAACAAGCTTGTTATATTCTCTCAGGTGATACAGATGACAAAGGTACTGGGCAGCAAATAGCATTTTTTTATTATTTTTTTTTATTTTTGAACAACCATACAAGTTTTTAACAAAATAATATAAAATATGTATAGATTCTGGATATTAGAATTACCCCCAGGAGTGCCCCCCCAATTACCCACCCTTATCCCCTTCCTTCCCCTTCCTACAATATCACTAAAAAAGGATTATGTTGTATAACGTTACACCTTATCTGGATTTAACACATGATAATAGACCAACTTTCTCACTGGCCAGGGTCTTGTCCCAACCTCCACAGATGAGTGGAAACAATTGACCCTTAGTTCTCTGGGTTAAGCTGATCTTACTAAGCATAATTTCTTCCATAGCCATCCATTTACCTTCAAAGGCTGCAATATCATTGCTTCCTAATTGCTGTGTAAAATTCCATGGTATAAATGTACCACAGTTTTTGGATCTATTCATCCAATGAGGGACATCTGGGTTGTTTCCATAGTCTAGCAATAGTAAATTGAGCTGCTATGAACATAGATATTGCTGTGTCACTATAATGTGCTGATTCTAAATCCCCTGGAAAGATACTCAGGAGTGGAACAGCAGGGTCATATGTGGTCTCATCCCTAGTTTTTTGAGGATTCTCCACACTGCTTTTCAGAGGGGCTGTACCAGTCTGCAGCTCCACCAACAGTGTGTTAGTGTCCCTACCTCTCCACAGCCCCTCCAGCATCTATTATTGTTTATTTTCTTCATTTTTGCCATTCTGAGTGGTGTAAGGTGATATCATTTTTAAGGCCATAAAATCAAACAGAAAAACTGAAAACTTCTTAAGGGATTTTGCAAATGTTGAAGTTCCCTCAAATGTACCTTATGATCCTTACTTTGTGAAAAGAAGGAACTGGAAAACAGAAATCAGATAAAGGGCATTTGTGTTTATCACCAACTCATATAATTCACTTACCCCAAAATGCTTTTTGATCATCTGGTACACACCAGGCACTATTCTAGATGTTGTGTGAACAAAGCAATTCACAATGCTGAAAAAAACAGTTAATAACCTCATGGGGCTTGAGGAAGACAAGTCATAAGCAAAATAACTGAGTATGTAATGCAGGAAAGGGGAAAAGGAATGGCTATAGGATAAGGAGGAACCAGTTGCAATTTTAGACATCAAATGGCATTTAATTAAAAACCTGAAGGAGAGGGGAAAACTCAAACTCAATCGTGCAAGCAGAAAACACACAAAATGCCAAAGTCCAAAGGCTAAAGGGAAGGTATGCCTACATGTATGAGCAACAAGGAGTCTAGTACTACTGGTACAGAGTGAGAGAGGACAAAAATAACAGGAAATAAAATCAGAGGGGGGGGTTAAATTTCATAAGATCTCACAAGTCTTTGCAGAGCTTTTGTTTTCATTTTGAGTGCTCTGCAAAAACTTCATGCATGAGGTCAGTACATAGCTTTAGAAAAACATAGTCTCTTCTCACACATTCACTTTCCATCATCCACAATGGTTTGTGAAAAAAAATAAAATCCCTAAAATATGTTAATATCATCCATAAATTTACTTAATGCCTTTTCAGAGGCATAATAGAATACAAAGAATTGGTAAAGAGAAACTCTGTATTTATCAATAGATAATTATTAATTTATCAATAGATAATTGATAAATAAGTCTCTCTGAAGACACAGGATAATTGGTAACAACAGCTAGAGCAAAACTTTACAAGCTTTCTCTGAAAAAGGCTAGGTGGTAAATGTCATAGCCTTTGGTGGATCACATACTCTCTACAGCAACTGGTTGACTTGGCCAATCTAGCTCAAAAGAGCCACAATAAACAAATGGATGTGACTGTGCTCCAATAAAACTACCAAAACAGTTAAATAACATTTGGCCCATGGCCTTAGTGTGCCAACTCCAGGACAACAGAGACACATAACAAAGTAAAATGACATACAAAAGCTTAATGCTTCATAAAATAATCACAAAATTAACTCAATGTTATTCAAGAGTTTGCAAAAACATTTAACTTTCATTAAGTATTTGTACATACCAAACACTATATGATAAATTCCTTATGTCACTTACATTCTTACCCCTAAATAACTTTGAGGTAGGTGTTAGTATTTTACTGCATTCTAGATGAGGAAACTAAAGCTTAGAAAGATTAGATAACTTACCCAAGTTCACATAATTTGTAAAGCAAGATACCAGATTTTAACCTGCCTTGACCTATGCAATATGTTTTGCCTTTTCTTTCATTATATGGGATGAACTGAAATCAACCCTATTCTAAGACCAACCTATCAGCTGGTACACCAGACCCCACACCTCTTCCTGACACAGAAGTTTTCCTTTTGGGATTATTTTTCTAAATACCCTACCTCAACATTTTTCCTTGCTTTAGTGCTTTTTTCCACTAGCACATAAACATGTGGTGATATTACCTTTCGGTTAGTTGGTTGGTTGGTTGGTTGATTGGTTTTAATTATACACTAGGCAAGCACTCTGAATCATTTTGAAAGTGTGACATCTGCATATCCTCACTTCCTTTCCATTTCTCTCCTAAATGTACTGTAAGTGGATTTTGCTCACATCATTTGAATTAAACAACTTTTGTCCAATTTACCTGAACACATTTCTCAGTCCTCATACTAGTGATGTCTAATGGTGTTTGACATGATCATTGTCTCCTACTTAAATTGAGTTATTGTCTTCTACCCCACTTTCCTGATCTTTTTCCTACTTAACTGATCATTCTCTTTTTGGAATCTTTTCCCAATACATCTACTCTTTCTGACTTGTAAATATCATATCCTTTTTCTTCATCTGTACTAGCAGATCTCATTGCTTAGGCCAAACAAAACTTGAAATCATCCTTGACTCTTTTTATCACTTTCCAGGTCAACTACTTCAGCTAATCCTGCCAACTCTGACTTCAGACAACAACTTGAAACTGACCATTTCTCACCGCCACCATCTTCCTGCTATGCTCTAGAGCAAACCACCTGCTCTATTCTGCTCTATTATGCAGCCATAGCTGGCTTCCCTGGTTTCACTCTTGACACCTGCAGTTTACTCTGCACACAAAAACCAGAAAGATCTTATTACAAAATAATTACTACCACATTGCTCCTTCCAAATAAAAATACCCTAATTTTTTTTTAATATTTAGGTAAGATACAACAGCCTCACCCCTGCCTACAAGAAACTGAACAGTCCTTCCCACCACCCTTAACTCTCCAACTTCATCTCTGACCAACACCCTAAGTATTTTCCACCCTAAGTAAAGGCCTCACTGACTCCTGAACTTACCAACCTGTCTTATCTTAAGGTTTTTGATTTGTCCTCCTCTTCTAACATTTTCCTATATGATATCCACATATTTGCAGGTGAGCTTCAATTAGTCTCTTCTCATACATTCCCTCTTCAAAGTCCTTGTCTTGACCCCTTTGTCACACTTCACTCTTCCTTATACTACTTCATTTTTTTCTTAGCATTTATCATGGATTGATCTCATACATCAGTTTCTTTACATATTATATATCACCTTTTGTTTGTTTCTTGTCTGCTTCTCCTAAGAATAAAATCTTCATGGAGGTACGATTCTTCTTTAATTGACAGAAATACACCCAATGTTCATAATAGGTGTTCAATAAGCATCTCTTTGAAGGGAGGGAAAGAAACAGAGGGAAAGGAGGCAGGAGAAGAAATTCAGGTTTTACAAATTCATGCTCTTGAGTCCATATCCACCCTCTAGTATTCTCACTTTAAATTGTGTAACTTTTGGCTACTAGTCTTATAAGACCAAAGAGACAGCACTCACAAAGCAGGAATAGTCCTATTTTGGATTGCTCTTACCAATCCCGGGCATAAGATATAGACCCACTATTCAGTATTAAAACTACACCAAGCTGGAACAGAACACTTGAAAACTAAATCCAGAAATAACATTTATTTATCAAAAACCAACATTTTGTGAAAAATATATAAAATTATCAAACAATGAATCCATAGTGAAAAAGTAGAATTCAATCAATCTGCATAATAACATTAAAAAGTAGCATTTTATCTTAGCCAGACTGCTCAAGAATTTATAAACAATTTCTGCTCAAGAACTTATAAACAACTTATTGGTGATATCACAAACTTTCTAATTATTTATACTTGATTTAAATCATATATAAAAATTTTGTGGATATTTCTGAAAGAACAGATATTGGAAGTAAAGATTCTTCATTGGATATCATTTTTAATTGGCCATAGCTCTCTTAATTAACTCAAAACAAATTATTAGTGTCAACAATGCATACAAAGTAAAATATTTTTTCATACTGAAGATTTATTAAAGCTAACTAATACCAAAATTCTTAATATATTTCACAAAAGTTTGAAAATACCCCAGCTGATTTGTTAAAATGTGTGTGCTAATTATATTTTTCTCAATACACTAGACCCAAAATAAAAGGATAATGCTAATTTTATTTCAAGTATAATGTGTACTTAAGGGCTGAAAACCTAGATATCAAAAGGAGAAAAAAATATTTCACACTAATGAAAAACACTATCAGTAATAATGAAAATTTATATTTAATAGCCTTTTTCTACTCTTTCTTATCTTTGTGGTTTTGTGGTTTATTGATAAGGTTTGATATTTTTCTCTTTCTCTTTCATGCATCTGCTCTTCCAAATAGTTTTATGCTTTCATGTGTTTTCATGATGGTTCTTATCTTTTTCTTTTAAGTATGAGATTCCCTTAACCATATTTTGTAAAACCAGTCTTTTTTATTTTTTTTATTTTATTTTTTTTTTAAAGAGAGAGGGACAATGAGAGAGAGAGAGAAAGAGAGAAACAATTTTATTTAGGTTTTCATGTGACTTGCATTGCTCATCATGCACGTGGTGCTTGGGTTTGAACTCGCATACTCGCACATGCCGGGCAAGTGCCACAACCTCTGAGCCACCACTCCAGTCCCAGTTTATCTTTCTTTTGAAAAATCTTTATTTCTTCTTTATTTGTAAAGAATTGTTTTTCTGGTTATAATAATCTTAGTTGACAGTAATTTTCTTTCAGAACTTAGAGTGTATCATTCCCTGCAGGTGCTCCCGGTTCATAAAACTTTGCTTAGAAATCTGTAGCTGAAGTTTCCTTAAATATGACTGAACACCTTTCTCTTGGAGTTCTTAAAATATTCTTTCTCTTTGTAGTATACTTTTGAATATTTGACTATCATATGCTTTGGTGAGAATCTTTTCTGATTATCTTTACTTACAGTCTTATCAGCCTTCTGTACCTGATCTCCATGTCTTTCTTAAGATTGAGGTGGTTTTCAGCTATTATTCATTGAAATAAGTCACATGCAGAAAGATGAATACTACATGTTCTCCCTTAAATACAGATTTTTTTAAAAAGTCAGACAGACTTTATAGTTTGGATTACTAGAGCCTGGGAAGAGTAGGTGAGGAAGGGATAAATAAAGGTTGGATAATGGGAACCACAACACAGTTATAATAAAATTCATAAGTTCTAGTATTCTAAAGCATAGTGTGATGACTATAGACTACAATAATCAATTGTATATCTTAATAACTAAAGGAAAGGAGACTAAAGATTTTAAATACAAAGTAATGATAAAAATGTGGAAATGTTAATATATATCCATATATATTTTATACATGCATTGAGATATCATACCATACCCCCAAAACATGTACTATTATTGTTAGTAAAAAATTTTGAATGTTTAAGGAAATGGAAATATTAGCTACCCTGATTAAATCATTACACATTGCACACATATTTATCCAATAAATTTGTGTAATTAAAGTAATTGATAAAATGCATCCACAAATGTATATAAGCTAATATTTGAATTTTAAATGACCAAACTTAGAAACCTTGCTGTTTGATTTTATCTCCACAGCCCAGTGAGAGTCAAAGGGTCCCCAGTAGACGGTATCTATCCAACCATCTGCCATCACCTTCTCTACACAAGAAGCCAAGAAGAACTCCAGCAGCCTTTCCTCCTTTCAATCGCTGGGGACTTGCTCACTCACAACCTCGTCACTTTTTCCCAGGGAATGTTCAACTACTTCCTCCTTCTCGCTTTGGTCCAGGGCATATTCCTTCTCAATCCCTTCCACTAAGACCCATTAAACAATCTCAATACTTTCCAGGTTATCCAAACCAACCTTTTCATCCAAAGCCATACCCTCCAGGATATATTAGTAGCCCAAACCGCCCAACTCCCCCTCTTCCTGTACATCCTCCTATTCACCCTCCTTTCCCAAACCCTCACCCTAACCCGCAAATAAAAACAACTACCACACCTATAACCACAAACACCAAAGAACCCACCACTGCTCCAACAGCAACCACCACCCTTTCCGCAGAATCTACCACCACGGCAGCAACCACCACCCTTTCCGCACAACCCACCATGATGGCAGCAACCACCACCCTTTCCGCAGAACCCACCAGGACGACGGAAACCACCACCCTTTCCACAGAACCCACCACCACTGCAGAAGCCACCACCCTTTCCGCAGAACCCACCAGGACGACGGAAACCACCACCCTTTCCACAGAACCCACCACCACTGCAGAAGCCACCACCCTTTCTGCAGAACCCACCACCACGGCGGCAACCACCACCCTTTCCACAGAACCCAGGACAACAACAGCAACCCCTATCATTTCCACAGAACCCACCATAACAGCAAACACCATTATTTCTACAGAACCCACCTCAACAACAGAAACCACTGTCCTTTCCACAGAAGTCACCACAACTAAAACCACTGCCTCAACAATAGTACCTACTTCTCCTACAGAGCCTACTACCCCCATGTTAGCAGAAACTACTACCACAGCATCTACTGAGGACATTACCCAAACTATAACCAACCCTCCCTCCACTATATTGCTCAGTACAATGAATCAAGATAAAACTTCCAGTACAGCTTTAGCCTTTAAAAAATTTTGGGAAAAAATACTTTCTATTTTTGGTTGACAATATGAGAAATGACATTTTTCAAACCTCTGTGAACTCTTACAACTTCAGTAATTTTGATGAAATCAACCATGATCTAACTAGTGTACCAAATAAAAGTAATTTGAGCAATAATATGTTTCTCTTGCTATCATAACAATCTTGCTAACTTATATGTTACTACCTATCAACAACTGTTAAATCAGGTACCCAGAAGGAAGCAGAGTCCTTTTTTACCTTTTTATATATAGATATGTGTGTGTGTGTGTGTGTGTGTGCGCGCGCGTGCGTGTAGGGTAAACTTAAAGTGAGTGAGCAAGATTAAAGAAACCTAAAAAGGGATATTATTATTGAGGCATTCAGCCACAATGGAGCTGGTGGGGTACCTAGACATAGTGGGGCAAAGGGAAAAAATTAATGATACCAGAGCCTCAGTGAGACTACCCAAAGGATCTGTTGTGGTGCAAGGATATAACTAAGTACTGCCAGAAAATGCAGCACACAACAGGGAGAAAAAGAATAGTACCCCTATGTTTCTTCTCCATCCATTTTATCCAGAAATTGACCAAAATTTCATAGGCAAGGGAACCCAACTATTACCATTCACATGGTAATCCTCCTAGTATACAGAACTAATCAGAGAAGGATAGACTGCTAATGAACAATTAGGTGCACGTAGGTTGACATCACAAGTAGCCTGACTCTGTACCATGTAGCCAAATGTGCAGGCAAGGAAATATATGTGTTCCCAACTTCCTACACAAAGTGTTACAGAAGGCAAAAAGATAATAATAAATTTAGTTTAAAAGATAATAATACCAATTTTTATTCCCTTTCCCAAGGAGATTAATATGTCTATAGTGGAAAATAGGTAATAAAATATAAGTAAATGATAACGGTTTACATATGAGGTGACCCCCAATGCTCTAGTTACCAATTTCTGTGTTATTCAACTTTTTGTTTCTATGACCAAAATAGGCAACAAAAACAACTTAGAATAGCAAAAATTTACTTTGGCTTATGAGTTATTAAGTTTAGTCCATGGTTAGCCAAATTCATTTCTCTGGGACCATGGTGAAGCAGAACACCATAGCAAATGGTATGGTGGAGGATCGCTGTCCCATTCATATCAGACAGGAAGCAGAGATAAGGGGGAATGGGCCCCAGGGAAAATAGATCCCTCCAGAGTACAACCCTAGTGACCCACCTCCTCTGGTAATTCCCCACTTGCCTACAGTTACTATTTGGTTCATTCAAATTAGGATGGACTGATTAAGTTATAGCTTTTGCAATCTAATTGTTTCACCTCTGAACATTCCTACACTAACACAGAAGCTTTGGGGGATACTTCATAGTCAAACCATAAAGAAAACAATATAATATAAATTAAAAGACAGGAAACATTAAAATATAAAATGATTTAAATTAAAATAATACAAAAATATGTTTGTATCAATATATCAATTTATTTTATTATAGATACAAAAATAAATGTGAAATAAAATATATTCTTAAAATTTTAAAAGTGTTTTAAGTATAATAATATAGACTATAAACATAAAATATGAGAGAAGTTGGCAGAGCAATATGGCACAATAACTTTTTAGTGATTATCCTCTTACAGAAACATCAGTTTGAACAAAGATCTATGTAGAAAAATATACCTTTACAAGTGCTAAGGAAAGCAAGTCAGAAATCAGAATACCTTGGTGTAATGCAGATATAAGAAAAGATCCATTGGACTCATTGAAGTGGGTAGGAGAGACAGTTTTACATTGCCTTTATCACCTCTCCCAAACCAAAAGCAGTGTGGAGAAAGACACTTTCTACTTTTGGGAAAGAAAGGGAAGTAAGCACAGGTCTCTGCCTTCGATCCCAAGACTGGGCCTTCCACAAAAACACTCAGGAAAAGGCAGGCCCCCTTGGTCCCAGACTCTAAGATGCTATTCACAGACTGAGCTTCTAAGCCTACCAAGTCACCAGGCTAGTTCTCAAGCTTTAGACCTACGTGGTGAATTTAACCTCTGACCTTCTCTATAGCCATATAAACCTCAGTGGTCCTGATAAACCTCAACAGAAGTTGGACCCCAGAAAACACAAGCTTCAGGCTAGCCACTGGGATGTAGAACCCAGGCTCACTCTACCAGACCTAGCCAACAAGTCCACAAAAGTGAATCTAGGCTCTAGGTCATCCAACTCAGGGACCAGGCCAGTGATCCCAAGATCTAGCAACAACCCCATCCATATAACACACCAGGGAGCCTGCCCAAAATATCTGGATGGACTGCGTGTTGATGGTTTTTTGAAGACAAAATCAGTCTAAGGCAATGTAAATAGTATATACTTTTTCAATTACCTAAACACCAATGAATGCATAAAAATCAAGAACATTGAAGCAAGATGGCATGAGTAAGACCATTATCCATTCCATTGCAGCCATTATCTCCCCAACAGCACACCACATTTGAATAGCTATACATGTACCAAATTACCTTCACAAGAGCTAAGAAGGCTAGATGAGAAACCATGTTACCTGGGTTTAGTATTTTAAAAAGGAAAAGATGCATGGGAGAAATAAGGAAAATAGTTCCTCATATCACCTCTCCCTCAACTCCAAGCATCACTTGGGGGAAGGAGAGGGAAGTAAATCCAGGATTTAGACTTCAACCCTAGGTCAATCACAGTAAATTTAGTGTTGAGCCAAGTCCCTTGACCCGTGTTCCCATGCTTGTATGCATGGATTGAGTCATTGGAACTATGTTATACAGTGGCAAAGAATGCTACCATCCCTCCCCAAACTTCAGGCAGAAAGAGTGAGGAGCAAGACCACCCATTGGGGACCAGTACATGAAAACTAGCCAGGACTTCATCTTGCAGTTCAGTGCTAAGTTCAAAATGATGAGATCCAGAACCAGATAGAAAAGAAAGGCATCACAGATGGGGCCTCTAGCTCTCTCAGGGTATCAAAAAGAGATATTCACACAAGTGGAATAGTCTCAAGTTTTGCCCAACATCATTGTGAGCCTTAAAATGGGCTTGGAACACATGTGCATGTGCACGCACACACACACACAAAGTGCAGATCCCTGTGATTGTGAGACTCTGGTGTGACCCAGCTTAGTATCAGCCTTGCCAGCCAAGGAACTATTTCTCCCATCATCCCCCTCAGGCAGCTCAGTTATCTCATGCCAGTGTTCACAGATGAATACCAGGCAGAGACTTCAATTGGACAGATCTGTTTTTCAGACTGCATCACCGCCCACTGCAGTATGGAACATGGGGCACCCCCAATATTGTGCAGATTGTTGCAGCTGTGAGACTCAGATGTGAACCAGCCTAGAGACAACCTTGATGGCCAAGGGACTGCCTTTGCCAATACTATCCCAACCTCAGACAGCATATTATAGAGACAGTAAGCATATTATGGGCAGTAAGTGCAGAACTTTTCCTTGTAACTTAGTACCAATCTAGTGATACCTAACACTGGACAGATCCTAGTGGCCCCCAACCCCAGGCCTGTTTATGTATAGAGCCTCTGGAATAGTCCCAATCCTGGGAGGAGGATATGTGGCCCCAGTCTGTACAATTTCTATCTTGGTCAGTATCTCCTGCAGCTGGTTGCAGCAATCTGGGCCATGAGTTCTCTGCAGCAATAGGTAATCAATAGCAATGTGGGTCTTAGTCCCACCCTAGTGTTGTGCTCATCATGGTAGGATATGAGCTTGAGGTGTAATACAGTTTCACAGTGTTGGTGGTCAGAGACAGGGGATAGGAATCTGGGGATGGTCCTCCACAGCAATTCTGCCCAGATTCAGGCAGAATGCCATAGTGCCCAAGAATAGGTCAATGATAGTGAACAAGGCATCTGGGCCTACCCAGGCCCCTGGAAGAGGCTTTCAGCCATCAACTACTTTTTCCACTACCCTGATTCATTCTGAACAACATATCAACAACAGATTTACAACAAACCTATGCTTGGATCACCCTCTAATACTGAAATAGTAATAACCTACCAAGAGCAGACTTGTGACAAACTTGGACTTAGGGTGCCATCTAGTACTGAAATAGTGGAAGTAACTACAGACTCAGAGCAAATAAGCAGCCTGCTTAGAATTTCTGGAGAAACAGGCAAAACCAGAGTACAAAGACTAGAATAATTACTGAATCCTTTTATGCCCAGATGATATTCCATACTGATAGGCATCAAGAGAATTCAAGAAATCATGACCTCACTTAGTGGTCAAAATAAAGTGTTACGAATCAACAATATGGCAATTAATATGAGAGGGCTCTCAGATGAAGAATTTGAAACAATTTTAGGGAAATTTAACAAGCTTCAAGAAAGCATAGAGAAATGATTCAATAAACTAACTGATAAGATTAACAGAAATATGGAAACAATTTTTTTAAATTTTTTTAACAGAGAGAATCAATTTTATATTTTTCATATGGCCTTGGTATCTCCAACACTCAGTAGTACATGTGGTGCTGGGGTTTGAACTTGAGTCCTCCCACATGTTAGGCAAGTGCTCCACCATTGAGCCACTACTGCTCCAGCCCTGGAAACAATTTTTTAAAACCAAACAGAAACAACTGAACTGAAAACTATACTAGGTGAAATCACAAACATCATAGAGGCATCAATAACAGTACAAATCCATCAGAAGAAATAATTAGTGAACTTGAAGACAGGCTACTTGAGTATACACAGAGGAGAAAAAATTAAATTAAATTAAGGGAAATGAAGAAAGCTTATGATAACTTTGGGATATTGAAGGAACAAATGTTTGGAATAGTGGGGTTGAAGAGTGACTTAAGAATGCCAAAGAGGGTATAAACATTATTGACAGAGATATTAACAGAACACTATCCAAAAATAAAGGAGTATACAATATCCAGGTACAGTAATGTCAAAGGTCACTAAACAGATTTAATTCAAATAAGTCTACTCCAGGACATAAAATACAACAAAGCTTCTCTCAAAAGTTAAAGATAAAAATTCTCAAGGCAGCAAGAGAAAAGAAACAACACACACATGTGTGCGTGCGCACACACACACACACACACACAAATTATTTTAAAGAGAGAAAGGGACAGTGAGAAAGAAAGACAGAACCAATTTTATTTAGTTTTTCATGCAGCTTTCATTGCTCTGACCCTTCATTGTGTACATGGTGCTGGGGTTTGAACCCATGTCCTTGCACATGCCAGGCAAGGACGGTGCTTGCCTGGCATGCACAAGTACACGGGTTCAAACTCCAGCAACCATGTACACAACTAAGTGTCAGAGCAATGAAAACCAGGTGAAAAACTCAATAAAAATTGATTCTCTCTGTGTCTCTCACTCACTGTCTTTCTCTCTTTAAAAAAAAAAAAAGAAAAGAAATGAAGAGATACAAACATTCCCAAACAAAAACTAAGAGAATATATCTCTACCAGACCTGTCCTACAAGAAATGCTAAAGGGAGTTTTGTTTTTGTTTTTGTTTTTGAAAGAGAGAGAGGGACAGTGAAAGAGAGAGAAGAATCAGTTTTATTTAGTTTTTCATGTGGTTTTCATTGCTCCAACACTTCATTGTATGTACATGGTGCTAGGGTACAAACTCATGTCCTCACACATCCCAGGCAAGCACCTCAGTTTTTTAAGCTGAAAGATGGAAACACTAATGAGTAAGAAGAAAACATCAGAAGGCAAAAATCTCACTGGTAAAAGTACTTATGCGAATTCAGAATGTCCCAATATTATAAATACAGTGCATAAACCATTTAGACCTTCAGTATGAGGACAAAATAAATAATAATGACTGAAGCAAAATGTTAAGAAATAGAGGAGAGAAGATGGCGGTTATCCCAGGGACACTGACCCCGTGAAGCTCCTGAGAGTCAGCAAAGGCTACGCGTCGGCTCGGGGATTCCCACGGTAGGACGATTTTCCCTGAACGGGCAGGAATTGCCTCCTGCTAGTTCTTTGACTCCAAAGGAAAAGTGAAGAGCATTAACCCAAAAAGAAAAAAAAAAACAAAAAAAAAAAAA
>PVKS010046397.1:0-13313 GCA_004027875.1 Aplodontia rufa
GGAAGTTGAAGGTTCCCCACTGAGTTGATAGCCCCGCTACTGTCTCCCTCCAGCTGCCTTGATATCCCTCCTATCCCCACCCCCCTCGCTGCCCCCTTCCCTTCATTCCCCAGCGTCATAGGCAAGGCTCCCCCTGTTTGTGTAAAAGTTTACCCATGTTGAGGTTATTATTTAGCTTAACCAACTTTCAGTCTGTTTCTGATTGTATTCTAGCTTCCACATATGAGAGAAAACATTTGGCCCTTGAGTCTCTGAGTTTGGGATATTTTACTCAATAAAAGTTTTTCCATCTCCATCCATTTGGCTGCAATTGCCATGATATTGTTCTCTCCAATAGCGGAGCAGAATTCCATCGTACCACAGTTTTTGAATCCACTTGTCCAGTGAGGGGCATCTGGGTTGGTTCCATAGTCTAGCTAGAATAAATTGAGCTGCTATAAACATTGATGAAGCTGTATCTTTGTAATATGCTGATTCCAGCTCTTTCGGGAAAAATACCCATGAGAGGGATAGCTGGGTCATAAGGTGGTTCCAGCCCTAGTTTTTTAAGGAGTCTCCACACTGCTTTCCAGAGTGGCTGTAAAAGCTTGCAGTCCCACCAACAGTGTGATATGTCCCTCTCTTCCCACAACCCCTGCAGCATCTGTCATTGTTCATATTCTTCATTTTTGCAACTCTGACAGGAGTGAGGTGGAATCTCAGTGAAGTTTTAATTTGCATTTCTCTGATTGCTAGTGATGTAGAGCATTTTCTCATATATTTATGGGCTTTTTGAACTTCCTCCATTGAGAAATTTCTACTTAGTGTCCTAGCCCATTTATTGTTTGGGTTATTTGTGGTTTTGGTGTTCAGTTTTTTGAGTTCTTTGTATATTCTGGATATCAGTCCCCTGTCAGAGGTGTGGCAGACAAAGATTTTCTCCCTTTCTGTAGGTTCTCTCTTGGCACTCTTGACTAATTCTTTAGCTGTGCCGAAGTTTTTTAGTTTAGTGGCATCGCACTCATTTATTCTTGGCTTTAATTCTTGCAATATGGGAGTCTTATTAAGGAAGGAGGAACCTACACTAATGTGGTGGAGTATTGATCCTATTGCTTCTTCTAGCAATTGTATTGCTGCTGGATTAAGTCCTAATATTTTGATCCATTTCATTTTGATTTTTGTGCAGGAAAGGAATAAGGATCTAATTTCAACTTTCTGCATATGGCTGTCCTGTTTGTCCACCAGCGTTTTTTGAACAGGCTGTCTTTCCTCCAAGCTCTATTTTTGCCCCCTTTGTCAAATATCAGATGGTTAAAGACTTGTGTACTTGTCTCAGTATCTTCTAATCTGTTTCATTGGTCTTCATGTCTATTTTGGTACCAATACCATGCTGCTTTTTTACTATAGCCCCACAGTATAATTTCAGGTCAAGTATCGTGACACTTCCTATTTCATCTTCCTTGCTATTCGAGATTAGTTTGTTATATTTTCAATATCCTCATGTGTTAATTTGGGATGTCGTATGTGGATAGGTATTTCTCCACCTGAGCCAATTAACTGTTTTGGCTATTATGGATTTCTTGTTATTCCAAATGAATTTTAGAATTGCTTTATCTATATCCATGAAGAATGTCATTGGTATCTTGATGGGGATTGCTTTGAATCTGCACAGGGCTTATGACAGAGTGGCCACTTTAATTATATTGATTCTGCTCAACCAAGAACATTGAATGTTTTTCCATTTTCTTAGATCTTCCTCAATTTCTTCTTTTCTTAAATGTTCCATAGTTTACATTGTCGAGGTCTTTTATTTCTTTTGTTAGATTAATTCCCAAGTATTTTATTCTTTTTGAGGTTATTGTGAATGGGACAGATTTCCTGATTTCTTGTTTGGCAGAACTGCTGTTTGAGTATAGGAAAGCTATTGATTTATGGTGTTGAACTTGTAAACAACCACTTTGCTAAATTCATTTATAAGCTCTAGAAGAATTCTGATAGAGATTTTTTGGGTCTGCTAGACATACGATCATGTCATTCGCAAATAGAGATAACTTGACTTCCTCTTTTACTATTCGAATTCCTTTGATTTCCTTCTCTTGTGTGATAGCTCTGGTAAGGTTTCAAGGACTATTTTGGATGAGAGTAGTGAGAGTGGATGGCCTTGTCTTGTACCTGAATTTATTGGGAATGGTTTCAGTCTTTCTCCGTTATGTATAATCTTGGCTACGATTTTGTCATAAATGGCTCTCATGAAAATAAAGTATGTTCCTTTGAACACTATTATCTCCAGAGTTTTGAGCATAAATGGGTGCTGAATTTTATCCAAGGCCTTTTGCATCAATTGAGATGGTCATATGGTATTTGTCTTTCATTTTGTTTAGGTGATAAATCACATTTATTGATTTGTGTATGTTGAACCAGGCTTGCATTTTTGGAACGAAGCCCACTTGATCATGATGTATTATCTTTTTGATGTGTTTTTGGATGCGACTTGCTAGGTGTTTATTAAGGATTTTTGCATCTATATTCATCAGGGAACTTGGTCTGTAGTTTTCTTTTCTTGATGTGTCTTTGTTGGGATTTAGTATCAGGATTATATGTGTGTCATAAAATATTTTGGAGAGTTCCATCCCTTTCAATTTCATAGAGTAGCTTTGTAAGGAAGGATGTTAATTCTTTTGTAAAGGTCTGGTAGAACTGTGCTGAGAATCCTTCAGGTCTTGGGCTTTTCTTTTTTGGAAGGCCTTTGATTGCTGTTTCAATTTTGCTACCTGAGATTGGTTTGTTTATATTTTCAATATCCTCCTTTGTTAATTTGGGAATGTTGTATATGGATATGTATATTTGTCCATGTCTTCCAGATTATCAAACTTGGAAGAGTATAGTTTTTCAAAATAAGTTCTGATAATCTTCTGGATTTTGGGTTGAGTTAGTGGTGATGTCTCCATTTTCATCTTCGATTTTGTTGATTTCCTTCACTTCATTCTTCCTTTTGGTGAGGTTGGGTAGGGGTCTGCCAGTTTTATTTACTTTTTTCAAAGAACCAACTCTTGTTTTGTTGATTCTTTGTATTGATTTTTGTTCTCAATATCATTGATATCACCTCTGATCTTAGTTAATTCCTGCCTTCTGTTGGAATTGGGATTGGATTGTTATCTCTTTTTATAGGGATTTGAGTTGGAACATAAGTCTAGTCTTTTAGGCTCTCTCCTGATTTTTGATGAAGGCACTCAGTGCCATAAATTTACCTCTTAAGAATGCTTTCATACTGTCCCATAGATTTTGATATGTTATGTCATCATTCTCATTCATTTCCAAGAATTTCTTCATTTCTGTTCTCATTTCATCTTTGATCCATTCTTCATTTAAGAAGGTATTATTCAATCTCCCAGTATTTATGCACTTTCTGTTGTTTTTATTGCTATGAATTACTAAGATCATTCTGTTGTGGTCTAAGAGGATACATGGGATTATATCAGTTTTTTTTGTATTTGCTAAGATTACCTTTGTGGTCTAGGATATGATCTGTTTTTCAGAAGGATCCATGTGTTGCTGAGAATAAGGTAAACTCAGCCAATGTGGGATGGAATATTCTGGAAATGACCAATTGATTGATAGAGTTGTTTAGGTTAAAGACATCTTTACTGATTTTTGTTGTTGTTGTTGTTGACAGTGGTGTATTAAAGTCCCCCAGTGTTATTGTGTTGAAGTTGATAAGTGGTCTAATACTCTTGAGTACTTTCCCACATATTTGGAAAGGTTTTAATTGGGGCATAAATGTTAATTATTGTTATATCTTCTTGATGTAGTTCCCCTTTTACTATGATGTGATGACATACTTTATCCTTTCTGACTGCTTTTTGGTTAAAATGATCATTATCTGATATAAGAATCACAACAATTGCTTGCTTTTTTGGGCCATATGCCTGATAGATTTTTTGCCAACCTTTCACTTTCAATCTGTGTCTATTTTTCGCAGTGAGGTGTGTCTCTTGTAAGCAGTATATTGTTGGATTTTATATCTTCATCCAATCTGCTAATCTGTGTCTCTTGATTGGGGCATTGAGTCCATTCACATTCAGTGTTACAATAGATATGTAATTCTGAATCCCTGGCATTGTGAGCTTTGCTGTATTTTGCACCATCTTGAACATCTTTTGGTGAGTTTTGTTTTTGTTGAATTTCCTCTGTTTATGGGCTTTGGAAGTTTTTCGCTTGATCCTCTGTTTGAAGATTGTCTTTGAGTATTCTCTGTGGAGCTGGTTTTGTGCTCATGGATGTTATTGCTTTTTTTTTTATCATGGAAATATTTTATTTTGCCATTACTTTTTTTTTCTAAAGAGAGAAGGACAGTGAGAGAGAGCAACAGAGATAATCAATTATTTATTGAGTTTTTCACATGGCTTTTATTGCTCTGACACTTAGTTGTGTATGTGAATGCTGGGGTTTGAACCCATGTACTTGCACATGCTGGCCAAGCGCTCTAACTGCTGAGCCACCACTCCAGCTCCTCCCCATCACATTTAATGCTGAGTTTTGCAAGGTATAGTTTCTTTGGCTGAAAATTAGTTTCTTTTAATATTTGAAAAATATCATTCCATATTCTCCTTGCCTTTATTGCCTGAGCTGAGAAATCCTCAGTAATTCTTTTTGGTCTACTTTTGAAAGTGATTTTTCTGTTATTGCTTTTAAAATTCTTTCCTTGATTTCTCAGTTATTCATTTTGTATATGATGTGTCTCAGTGAGTATCTCATTTGGTTAATTCTATTTTGTGTCCTATAGGTGTCTTGAATTTGAATTTGTGTATCAATTCTGATATAGGGAACTTTTCTTTAGTTATTTCATTGAGAAGTTTCTTTATGCCACTCATTTGTTGTTCAATATTCTCCCATACCCCAATTACTCCCTGGTTGTTTCTTCTCATCTCATTCCATACTTCTTGGAAGCTCTCATCATGCTCAGTAATCTTTTTTCTTGTCTGTCCTCCTTGCATTCAACCTTACTCAGCTTGTCTTCATTATCTGATGTTCGTTCTTTTGAGAACTGAAGTTCTATTTTCTACTGAGTTTACTCTGATATTAGTATCTTCATTGAGCTTTTAATTCGGTTGACTGTGGTTTTCAATTCTAAGTGCTCTGCTATGTCTGTTTTCAGAATATCTAGTTCTTTATCAAAGTAATCTCTGAGCTCCTGAACTGGCTCTCTTGATTCCTTTTTAAGTCTTCTTTTAATTCTTTGATTGTTTTAATAATCAGATTGTTGATACTTTCTTTTAGATTTTCATCCTGGACTGTATCCATGGATGCCTTGGCTGGAGAGTTGTGGGTTTGAGGAGGAGGATTGTTTCCCTTTTTTCTCATTTTCAGTGTCTGGGAGTGGAGCCTTAGATCCGTCACTGGATATTTCACTTAGGAACTTTGTTGATTTGCTTATTTGGGCTGAGGTACAATTTGGATAGTACAGTTCAACAGTGGCTCCCCAACCTGTGATTTATTATTGATCTTTACGATTTCCAATACCTCAGGAGCTCAGAGTCAATATGTACAGCCAATGCATACAACAGACAGCATTGATCTTGGTTACTTTGTGCTACTACAACTGTTATTACAGTGTTAATTACCACCTGTTAAAAGAGCAGACGGATGAGCAGCTCTCTTCCATGAGAGCCCTCAGACTACACCTGTATTAAAAGCAAACACCCATTTTCTAGTTTGGCACTCACTTCAGTTTTCCAGTACCTCCCTAGGTGAGGCAAGATAATCTTGAGAGCAAAGGAAATGTGATGGGAATGTGGTCTTGAGAGCAAAGGAAATGTGATGGGAATGTGGTGAGGAACTTGTGAGTGAAGAGAGACTAGTAAGAGAGTGGAGATATTCTGCTAAAATAAAGAAAAGAAAGAAAGTGAAAGACGCTGGAATAATGACCTTGGGGGAGGATCAGAGAGAGCAGAATTAAGTTAAGGTGTTGCCAGGGGAAAGGGAAGAAGTAGGTACCAGGGAGAAAATGCACTGGTTTCCAAAATCACAAACAGCAACATGTCAAACCACAGCAACACAAGCACAGCAAAAGAAATAAAAAACATAAAAGAAACAAACCAAAACAGACAAGCAAAAATATAAAACAAATAAACAACAACAAAAAGGAAAGTTGGGAGGTTTCTGTGTTATTGCTGCTGAGAAGGTCAAAGTATACAGTGGGATAGATGTTCATACCTGAGATCTGCGTGGAGGCTCTTCCAGGGTGAGTTTGCTGGAGCCACTGTGTTTGGGTGTTCTCCCCTGGAAGTCAGATTCCCAGGAGTCCTCCTCATGTTCTTCTCCTGCGGAGGTGGTGCCGTCTTTCACCACCCTTGCTTCCTGTGACTACAGCCTTTTAGCCTTCCTGGGTTGAAACCCAGGACACTTTTGTGTCTGTCTTCCCAAATTCTTGCTCTGCTTCACCTAGGGCCCCAGCAGCCACTCGCAATCTTGTGGATCCTGAAGCAGCTGCAAGGATAGCTCTCTGATCCTAGGGGGATCACTGCCCTGAACTGAGTTCTTCTGGTACAAATGTTGCACCAAATTTGTGCGTCCTGAGGCCCTTACTTGTCCCAAATAGGTGGCTTTTGAGGTAGTCTCAACCCCAGAGTTAGGGGGCCTGAAAAGAAGACACCAACCCAGAAAGTTCAGACCCTGGGGTAATCTGTGCTGCAATCCCAAGGGGCCTGAAAGCAGACTCCCACCTGGAATGCACAGATCCCAGGGAGCAGCCTCCTTTCCCCAGTCATGGGGCCTGAAAGCGCAGGTCCCAGGGTGAAGCTTCTGTTCCAAGGTCACTGTGGCCAAAAGTGGGCTCCGCCCAGATTGCAAGGACCTGGAGGGATCTCTGTTCCAGAGTTGCAGGGCCTGAAAGCCAGCCTTGCCCTGCATGGGCAGGGCCTGCAGATCTCCCTCTGTTGCAAAGTTGTGGGTCCTGAAAGGGAACTCTGCCGGGCATAAGCCACAGGTCAGGGTAGCTGGGGATAGCCTCTGCTCCAAAGTCACAGGACCAGGACCTGTGAGGAGGCTCCTGGAATATGCTGTCTTGGAGCAATCTCTGCTCCAAAGTCACAGGACCAGGAGGGAGGCTCTGCCAGGCACATGCAGCCCCCAGGGCAGTCAGAACAGCTTAACTCTTGGGCCTGAGTCAAACAGAACATGGGGGTCCTGCAGCGGTCAGCTTTCTTTTGGTACAGCCACTGGGGTGGCCTCTAATCTGATCTCACAGCTCTTGGAGCAGCTGCCTGGACCACTTGCCTACGCAAGATGGTGATCGCCAGCTCTCCATGGCCAACTTGGAGGCAGTCTAAGTTATGTGCACTAATGCAGCCCTTGAGTTCCACTGTGGATCAGGAGCCCTTCTGATATCAGAGATCTCTGTGCCAATTTATCCTTCCTGTATTTGTGTGTAATCTTCCCTCCCTCTGTGCTGATCCACGAGGGTAACCGCTGAGTGGTGGTCCTTGCAGCTGGAGCTGCTAGGTCCCTATTTGGTTTTGCTTCCTTGCTTGGTGTATCCAAGCCTCTGTGTCTCTAAATTTCCTTGTTTGTCTACTAATAAGTTTAGCAAAGAATTTTGCCATTCACCACCCCACAGAGAGGCACTGTTCCCGCTGTTGGCGCCCTTCATGGTGAGAGTGTACATGCAGCCCTCCTGCCTGTCGCCATCTTTAGAGTCTTCTGATGGAACTTTGTGGGTCTTCTAGATATAGTTTCATATTGTCAGCAGATAAAGATAGTTTCACCTCCTCTTTTCCTATTCATGTCCAGCGTGTTACATCTAATTGGTTACTACAAAGATATATCCTTATATATTTTAGAAGTGATAACAGGATTCACTGAAAATTATTGTCAGTTTTAACATAGAGATTAGTGTTTGGCATTCTCAACTCAAAGGACTGCTCTTCAGGTTATAATTAATGACTGAAGTAACTAAATGAATTCTAATTTTACAGTTGGTTTCCTGAGGCCATATTTATGTCAATTCTGTGTGGCATGATAAAGTGAAAGAGGCCATCTGTGGGGTAACCTAAAACATTTTAGAAGTGGGTAAAGGCAGGGGTAGAAATAAGAAGGTCAGATTGACTTAAGTGTGTGGTCTGTGACGTCTCTGGAGAAGGAAAGCAGGCTCTGCAGACCCCAGGTTCACCACCCCCAGGGCATGCAGCTCAGTTGCAAAGATTCCATTAACAAACTTGGCCCCTGTCCTAGGTTTATAACCTGCACATTCCCTTTTTTTCCACTTTAGCTTCTGACAGCCCTTTCATAAAAAGCCATAAAACCTTGTAGGAACCTGAAAAATTCAAAAGAAAAGAAAAAGAGTAAGAGGGAATTTGTGTTGCTGGTAAGGCACCATGAGTACTAATTGCATCTCTGTTATTCCATTGATGGAAAAGAAAAGGGTTCCAAATGAGGATATGAGAAGAGAAAAGAAAAAAAGAAAAAACCCTTGAATTATTTTCTCGCTGTTTGGGCTCCTCATGGATACATGATTCTAGCAATATTTTATCATTTTTACTCTTTTACTTTGGTACAAAAATAAGCTCAATTTTTTGAAAAACATCCAAAATTTCAAAATTCAATATTGCACATTGCACGTGGGATTTGTTTAACCTCTTTGCTATTTTTCTCACTCTATCCTAAATTATTTTCTCTTGAATTGTTATTCGTTTGGTATTTGAAGTTCTCAGTTTTATATAATATGGAAAAGAGACACGTTAAAATAGACTCCTTGCCAAGATTATCATCCCACTCTTGACTCTGATAAGGTATTTAAAAGGCAAACAGATAAATATTAAAACTCTTCAAAAGCAACTAGATTTATCATTGATGATGTATTTACATTGTGATTGATAGTAAAAGCCATACTCCTCAATGAGAAACCAACTCTACATAAAATTGTTGGAACTTGAATTTTTGCAGCCACTGGGCTCAGGAGTGCAACTGCGGGTTGATGCAGCACTGGGCAGGTTTTACTCTAAAACCAACAGCTAAGTGGCATGTTCCTGGCGCACCCTCAGGTATTGTGTTCTCATCCCTGCGCTCAGAGATCCGAAATGCTCTTTCCAAACTGAATATATAAGGAAGTTATCATACTATAAAGAGATTAGAACGATGACATGGGTAAGGGTAAAGGAAACACAACAAAACTAACTCCTAAAAAGAGATCCGAATGTGCAGGTCAGGAGCAATGAGAATGCTGATGAAAGTTTAAAGAAGTGAGTGTTTGAGCAAGGCTCCCTGTGACCTCAGCAAACTGAGGTTTTACTCTCAGATCAGTTTGTATTAAGGTAGCAATGTCATCTATTTCATTTTCTGTTTAGGTAAAAATGAGTGTGCCCATTTTACCCTTTAAACATAACTATAGAAGCACTGAGTGTGTAAGGAGCTAATATTCTTGACAGCATAAAGCGGAAGAGCATAATCACGACTTGGGCTGTCACTGCAACACCAAGGTTAATACGGTAGTTGGAAGGGTTTTGTTTTGAGTATCTTCTTCCTCATAGTCCATCTTCGTTTTTATTTTTATTTTTTTAAAGACAGAGGGACAGTGAGAGAGAGAGAGGGAAAGAGAGAATCAATTTTTATTTAGTTTTTCACGTGGCTTTTGTTGTCCGAGACTTGGTGGTGCATGTGGTGCTGGGGTTTGAACTCGTGTACTTGCATATGCTGGGCAAATGCTGTAACCGCCGAGCCACTGCTGCAGCCCCACCTTAGTCTTTATTTTGGTTCTAGGATGCTAGAACGGTCCCCAGTACCTCCCCATTATTATCTCTGTCTTATTTTCTTCATTCTTTTTACTTTCCTAGCTTCTGAGTAAATTCCATCATGTTTTGAACCCACCTCTGTGAACTGGGTCTCATTCTTTTGGACTGACTGATTCACTGTTAGCCTCTGGTCATTTCAACTCAGGGGCTTAAACCAAGGTGTTCTTTTCAGCATAACTCAAAAATTCATATTCTCAATTCTTGTGGTGGTGAAGAAATACAGAATTGTCCAGAAATCTTCACAAATTTTGTGACCCCCAAAACATTTTTTTAAGAGCCTAGCACTGATTTTAAAAGAGGAAAGTAAAATCAAGAGCAGTGTCATCATAAAGAAGCCGTCAAGCCCTCAATCTATAATCGGTGAGTTTACACGTTCAAACACTGAGACGCATAAATCTGCACCCTATCACTCTTGTATGTTAAAATAAACTATTGATTTTATTTCTGTTTCTTCATTTTTATTTTTATTTGTATGCATATATTACAAATAAAAACAGAAGGGGTGCTTTTGTTGAAATATAAGTTAATGCAGTATCTAAGACATCTGAAACATTTCCTCAAGTTATAATCATTGCCAGATTCATGAGATATTAATCTTATTAAATTGCTGTATAACAGAGTATGAATTCTTATATGTAAAAAAATTAATGACTAAACTAAAATATGATAAAGTTTTGTTGAAATAGGATTTTCCTTTATTGGAACTAAAACATCTAAATCCACAATGTATTACATATTTGAAAATAATAATCAGAAACTCTCACATCTTGTTGTTTAGATATGTGATGTGAAAATCATAACAAAAAACCAGTGGACATTTTTAAATACAATAATTATACACATGAAACTTTGTCTTAATGGTGTTATGAATATAAGAAGTTTATTTTAATATTATGGAATTCCAAAATCCAAAACAAAAGTATCGACAGCATGGTTGGGCATCTTTTTGGAAAACAGGAAACTATGTCAATTTGAGTTTTGGTTTCCTGGGAAGCATCTGGCCTATATCTTCTGTTTCTTTCAGAAAAATTACTGTTTTTGCCTCCACGGAAACCTTACTCTTCCTTTGATATACAGTTCTTGCTGCGGCCGCTCAGATGGAGGTGGCTCGTTTTCCCTTGCCCCATATCTTAGTCTGCTCAATTGCCATTTGAAAATGTCAGAGACTGTGTGGCCTAAATAACAGAAATTTATTTTCTCAAGTTCTGGAGAATGAAGCCCAACATCAAGGTGCTAGCAGGGTCAGTGTCTGGTGAGGGTTCTCTCCTCAGGTGCAGGGGAGGGTATGGGACAACCTCTTTGTAGTTTCTCTGTTTGTTCTTCTTTAAGGACCCTTATCATGTTAGGGCCCCCATCCTATGACCTCATTTAAACCTTAATTATGTGCTTGCAGGTTGTCTCCAAATGCGGTCACACTGGGGGTTAGAGCTTTGTCATAAGACTTTGGGGGCACGGTTCAGTATGGATGGGGCAGCAATATCCCTACCCCTTTGTTACCTTAAATCCATTCCTTCTCCATTTCCATGAAACTTTTCTGTTCTTTTGGGGTCTTTGTGATTCAAAGACTCACAGAAAACCTCAGTGCTGGAAAAAAAATCTCAGTATGTGCTCTTACCATGTTTCCCCTGGATGCCGAGTCCAGCTTCAGAAAATGAAACAAATGCTCCTATAAAGTCTCATTCTACTGCTTCAACCACATTCTCTGTGATGCTCAGAATTCTTTTTGTTTCCCTAAACATTTATTTGTTTTTCACTTTGCACAAAGGAACTCTTATCAACTAGTCTTCTACTTTCAAAATCCAGCTGGCTCATTTAAACTTTTTATTAACAAAAATTGATTACTTACACTCACTAATCATTTTACATAATAGCTATCATGTGGAAAACTCTATTTCCCATCATCGAATTTAAACTCTTACCTGTGAGACTTTCATTTTCTCTTTCTTATTCTCTCAGCAATGCTCAATGCATTAACAATTTTAAAGTACAATTACTATTTTTTTTTGTTTTTTCTTTTTTGGGTGTGTGTGTGTGTGTGTGTGTGTGTGCGCCGAAACCTGGGAACAAACATTAAAGAACAACTATAAAAGATAAAAACAAATGGCCATTTTGGTGCATACCTGCAATCTCACTGATTCAGGAGGCTGAGGCAGGAGAAACACAAGTTCAAAGCCAGCCTCAGTTACTTTGCAAGTGGATGTGGCTCAGTAGTTAAGCACCCCTGTATCCAATACCTGGTATCAATATATTGATGTACACACACACACACACACACACACAGACACACACACACACACACATATATATATAAACAGAATTAAAGGATTAGCCACATAACAGAAGAGACTTGTATTTGCAGTGCATTTAACCAGAACAGAGTTAGTATTTCGCTTCTGAAAATCAGTGAGGATGAAAACCCATTTGAAAAGTGATCCAAGGATATTGCTATGGCTTGTCAGAGTGTACCCCAAAGGTCCATGCATTTAAAGGCTTGGTCCCTGGGGTGGTGGTATTGGGAGGTGGTAGGACCTTCGGAAGGTGGAACATAATGAGTTGATTTTAGGTCACTGGGTATGTGCCCTCAAAGGGAGTCCTGTCCCTTCCTGCTGCTCTCTCCTGCTTCCTGGCTCATGATGCAAATCGTTTGCTCTGCCATGCACCCTGGCCATGATGTGCCACCATTGCCAGAGGCCCCAAACCATAGTACCACTCAATCTTGAATTGGAATCTCCAGAATTGTGAGCCAAAATAACCCATTTACTCTTACAAGTTAATTGCCTCAAGCATTTTGTTGTAATAACATGTAGCTAATATAGCTATGAACAAGAATTTCATGTGAGAAGCATTACACTAGCACTATCAGGAAAATGTCGGATATCTTTTTTTTCTTATTCCATTATAGACCTACATAATATTGGATTTGATTTGACATAATTATACAAGCATGGAATATCGTTTGCTTCAATTCTGTCGCTAGTCCTTCTCCTTTCCCTCTCCTTCTTCCTTACCTGGTTCCCTTTCCTCTACTGCTCTTTCTTCTATTTATTTAATTTTTATTTAGAATTAGTGCATTTTGGATATTCTTAACTGTGGTATGTTCATGCATGTACATAGGAAAGTTTTTTTTAAATTTTTTTTCACATTTATTAGAAGTATATAGCGATACAGGATACAGATGAGGGGGAAACATTGTCAAAACAGTAGAAATCAATGTGTATAAACTTTGTTATCCAGAGGTAATGCCAACACATAGATAAACTACTATGGATTTCATATGTTGCAGTTTCCCCCAGAAGAACTCATGTGTTAAATGGGTATCTAGTGTAGGAATAACATCGGCTTCTGGGATGGTTACCCCATCTTCCCAATCACCAGACTCCTATGAGTTCTTCATATACCCTCCCCCCTCCCCATCCCCTTCCCTACACCTCCACGTTACCTAGGGAGCTTTCACCCTGTTGCATTGAAAGTCATTCAATTTGAGGTTTTATTAGGTCAGTCGTCTGTCCTACTGCTTCAACATAAATTCTAGTATCAACAGATGAGAGA
>PVKS010046398.1:0-13308 GCA_004027875.1 Aplodontia rufa
CAATATACCACATTGCTTCAGTCCAATGAGTATTACTCACCTGCCTGGAACTTTCTACCATATGTAAAGATTTTCACTTACACATATACACATGTGTATATTGTACATGTATGAATATTTTACATGGTAACAAATTTGGATTACAAATAATCAACCCATATAGTTTCTGAAGTGTAACTCCAACCAAATTCTCTGATACAATTCAGGAAATAGTGTTTCTGTCTTTCATAATGGCAAAGGGTCCATGTGAAAATGCCCTGGGCTTTTAACTTCAGAGAAGTTTGGATTGGCTTCACTTAGATCCTTTTGACATACTTGAATTTTCTTTGTTGTCATTTGTTACTTTTATTTCTTTAAAATAACAGGATTTAAAGATCAAGATATCAATAAAACAAAGCTCTCATCTCTAAAATGTATATCAATGAAGTTTCTTAATGTTCAAATGAAAATGTTATTAAATATGGAAATGTGAAGGAAAAAAATTCTCTTACTTTTTATCATTGGGGTAATGATATATCAAAATATAGAGTGCAAACATGCATATCTGATTTTTTAAAAAAATTCAGGTGAAAATTAGCCTAATTGTTTTCATACTGACAACTGAAACCAGGGGTGCTTAACTACTGAGCCATATCTTAGTTCCATTTATTTATATTTTATTTTGAGACAATGTCTCCTAAATTGTTTAGGGCCTTGCTAAATTGCTGAGGCTGACTTTAAACATGTGATCCTCCAGCTTCAGCCCCCTGACCCAATGCAAATACAGACATGTGCCCCCACACCTGGCCTGAATGAAAGCATTTATAGCTCTTTAAATTTTACATATTTGTGACTGGGCTTTATTTATATTTTCCTAGAAATCTCTTAGGCAAAGAGATTTTTACAACTGCTTAGGTCAACCTAAAATTAGTTCTCAACGCTCAAAGAAACTAGAGATTGAAAAATGAATTTCAACTCAAAACTATACATAATGCCATTTTCTTTACCATTATGTCATGCACATGAGACCATCATCCCAGAAGTGTTGCAAGTAAAATATTTCACTCAGCTGCAGGAGAGAAAAACTCAGTAGCAAAAGACTCACTTTTTTCCTATTTTAACTTTTCATAGTTAAAGTAAATCAACTGTACCATTTACAAAAATTCTTAAATATATCTGATTTCATGTAAAGCAGTGTTTTACAAATGGTGATAAAGGAAAATGAGAGAAAGATGTATAGACCTCATGAAGATATTGTTCACACTAATCTATTTTTTACTTGTGTCTGAAAATGTTTTTAAAGGATTTATTAAACATAAGGCCGGGCAAACTTTGTGTGTAAATTGAATTCCAAAATATTTTTTAAAAAATAAGGAGTCTGACAATTTTCTGTAAAAATAGTGACATATAACATTATCTCTTCTCCAAATCATTCTCAGTAAATATCAGACAAATGTGTGAGAGAGAGTCTATTGAAATAGCAAGGGATAAAATTCTGTTTGTAGCAATGTGGTCTACTAGCTAGCCTAGAAAAATGATTCAGGAGAAAATACAGATTAATCAGTAGTAATTATTACAAATACTGAGCAAATTTCAAAATAAAAATAGCAAGAATTTCCAAGCATGTCTCCCTTCCATTGCAAAAAATAAATAAATAAATTAAAACCTGAATGTTAAGAAAACTCAAAAGCTAAAACTGTTTATGGATAGTTAGTGACATTCAAAAGCTAATATTCATTACTTAAAAAGTAACCTCAGCATGTATTAATTTTTACATGAACAGGGGAAATCTTGCCTAGGATGCTGAGAGATATAGGGAGGAGTTCAGGGAGAGAGGGAATAGGAAGGATATCATGAGACCAGAGGGAGGGAATATGGGGGAATCAACTTAGAGGGAAATCTTCAACTTCCATGAGAAGTCTATTTAATGTGGAGGTTCAATAGAGGGAAACATGGAATCATGGGGAACCTAACAGGGGAAACCATGGAATGGAATCAGCCTTGGCTTGCCCTGTCATTATACATTTGTTCTTGATTATTTGATAATGATTTCCTCCTAATTGTAAGTTAATATTTAGCAAATAAAAAATAATTAAGAACAAAAACCATATGATCATCTCAGGAAATGCAGAAAAAGCCTTCGATAAAATCCAGCACTCATTTATGCTAAAAATTCTGGAGAAGATAGGGATCAAACAAATTTAATTATGTAAAGGCCATATAGGACAAACTCTCAGCTAGTATAATACTAAACAGAGAAAAAGTGAAAGCATTTCCACTTAGCTCAAGAACAAGACAAGTCTGCCTGCTATCACCACTTTTATTCAATATAGCCCTTGAGACCCTAGCCAGAGCAATCAGAAAGAGAAGGAAATCAAAGGGATAAGAACAGGAGGAGAAGAAGTCAAACTATTCCTTTTTTCCGTTGACATTATCCTGTATTTGGAAGACCCAAAAAACTGCACCAGAAAATACTTGAGGTTATAAAAAGATTTAGTAAAGTGGCAGGCTACAAGATAAACACCCATAAATCCATAGGTTTCTTGTACACTAACAATAATAGGACAACAGAATAATTCAGGAAATTTGTCCCATTCATCATATCTTCAAAAAGAAAACAATATGTGGGCATAAATCTAACAAAGGATATAAAGACATCTACAATGAAAACTATCAAATATTAAAAAATGTTATTGAATAAGACCTGAGGAGACAGAAAATCATTCCATGTTCTTGGTTAGGTAGACTCAATATAATTAAAATGGTCATTTTGATGAAAGCCCTCTACAGATTCAATGCAATCCCCATCAAGATACCAATGAGATTCTTCATGGATATAGAAAAAGCAATTATGAAATTCATTTGGAAGAATAAGAAATCCAGAATAGCAAAAAACAAACAAACAAACAAACAAAAAAAAAACTAAGCAAGATGAAACAGGTTGTCTTTCAATGCCGGATCTAATATTACACTATGGAGCTTTAATTAAAAAAACAGTACACCAATGGTATCAAAATAAGATTGAAGAACATTGAAACAGATTATAAGAGACAAACCCACAAAACTTTAAACATCTGATATTTGACAAAAGGGGTCAAAATTTCACATGGAGAAATGACAGACTATTCATCAAATGGTGCAGAACAAACTGGACTACCATTTGCAGAAAGTTGAAATTAGATCCTATCTCTCACCTTGCACAAAAATCAAATTGAAATGGATCAAAGAGATGAGGTTTTCATCATGGCAACCCATGGCAGAGCTGAATGAAAAATCTCTATGAATGCGGGACACCAACTGCGGGAGAAGTGCCTTTCTGTGAAGTGGGTGAACAGCAAAATTTCTCCCTAAATTTATTACTATCTAAGTAAGGAAATTTAGTATCACAGAGCTATGGACAAGCAGAAAGTACAAGAAATACCAAATAATAAGTTTCCAGCACAAGCTACCCAACCAGCATGTTGGGGATTTGCCCCAGAGGTTTGGTAGCTGCACACACATAAATAAAGAAACTCAGATACAGCAGTGGGCACTCAGCAGAGGCTGGACATGAGGCTACAGTGGTCCAGGGCTGCAGCACCAGCAGGAGTCCTCTGAATCTGATCTTGTGAAGAAGAGGGGTGGCAACCGCCATTTTGAATCCTCCCAGAGGGCGGTACAGGGAACCACTTGGAGAACAGTGAACCCAGAACCAACAGATCCAGACCAGAATAGGGAGCTCAGGCAAGCAGAGTGGCTCCAGATCCCCAGTGTTTTGACTTGGCTGTCCTGGGGGCTGTATGGCCCTGGCACAGTCTACTTACTGGTCTGGCAGTATGTTTAGAGGCTTCCTGTCCACCCCATTTCACACCCATCTGCTGTTGGAGTCCATGACCAGGATTCTGCTCAATAGGACCTAAATAGCTGGGGGCTGGGGGCTGGGGGGAGGTTGGCCTGCAGGTCCAGTAGATACTGCCTGAAACTCAGGTGAGACAAAGGTTAGTGTAAACCTCAGCAACCTAGGAACAGAAAGAGCAGCTTGGCTCAAGTGCGTTCCTCTACTTTCAGACCCTGAATTCTGTGAACTGAAGTAGTCCCATAGGTTAAGGGCTCTCCAAGTGGGACTTGGTTTCCATTCCCCCTAGTGGTTGCATTTGAGACCTCCACAAACACTGGTCTAGCTGAACTGGTGTCTCCTTCATGTCTGCCTCCACTTGCTGGGATTGGAACTGCCCCACACATCATCTCTTGGGGCAAGTGGGGACCTCAAGTCACCCAAGAATGGGTTGATAATGGTCCCAGGTGAGCTTAGTGCAGACTGGCCACTCTGCTTGGAGCAGCAGGAGTCCCTTCCAGTTGTACCAGGATACACAAGACTCCCAGCAGCTCCTGAGTCCCTGGCAGAAGTAGGACAAGAGTTTGGGTAGGCAGACACTAAACTGCCCAACAATGCAACCCAGGTGGCCCTAAATTCTGTTCTCACAGGAAGCAAGGAAGGTGAATGTTTGCAACCCAGGTACAGAAGAAAATTACTGGGAGGTTTCCTGGGAATCTCACTGTCAGCTGAGATCACCAAAATTCATTCCCTTGAAAAAATTTAATTGGGAAGAGACTCCACCTACAAGTCAGTTATAAACACATACCCCCACCATATCAATGTACATTTTGACCTCGGTAATAATAATTCATAACCTTCCCAACTCCATTTTTTTGTTGTTTTTCTTGGAATTGGTGTTCCTTGGTATATGTATTTTTGTGTGATTGTGTGATTTTTTTTTTTTAACTGCCATTGTGCATGGCTGTTTTTGTCTGCTCTGTCTATATTACTGGGTTTCAACCTGTGGTTGTCTGCAATATTGCAAACTAGTGCTCAGTCTTTGGGCTGAAAAGACCACCTGTCTCTACTACCCTCTTCTTCCCTTTACTGTGTCAATGCCTAAACTGTATTCTGATGTCTCTCATCCTCCCTCAAAGTCATTACCCCCCTCTCATTCCATTTCTATCTTTTCCTTATTTTTAGCAAAATAGCCTACATTATCTCTACTAGCTTGTAGCTCTATATCCTAATTCACAAGTTCCACACTACCTTCCTACCTCATTCTCTTTGCTCTATAGACTTTTTCCCTTACCTATAGAAGTCCTGGTGAACTGATGTGACCACCATATTTGAAAACAGGTATTTGCTTGCTAACCAAGTATAGTGTGAAAGTTATCAAGGAAGAAAATTGCTAATTCAATTGCTTCTATAGATGCTAATCAACACTCTAACAGCTGCAGTCTACATTGTCTGTTGTATGCATTGGCTGCACTTATTGACTTCGACCTCCTATCCTCTGAGGTATGTCAAAGTCTAAAGGTCCACAATACTTCACAGATTTGGGTGCCAGCCATTGAACTGTGCTACCCAAATTGTAATCCAACCCAACTAAGCAAAGACATAAAAAGGTCCAATACCATCAACAAAGCCCCCAAGAGAATTATTCAGTGTCAGAACTCAAGCCACATTCCCTGTAACTGAAAATGAAGAAAAAGGGAAACAATGTTTCACCGCAACTCCACAGCTCCCCATCCAAGGAGTCCATGGTTGGAGTCCTAGATGAAAACCTAGAAAAAATCAGCAATATGATTGGTAATCCAATCAGAGAATTAAAAGACTTAAGGAAAGAGATAAGACAGATATTTCAGATGATAGACCAATATATATAGAACTAGACATTCTGAAAAGAAATGTAGCAGAGCTCTTAGAAGTGAAAATTACTGTTAACCAAATCAAAAGCTCATTGGAAGATACAAATCCCAGAGTAAACTCAGTAGAAAATAGAATCTAAGCTCTCAAAGAACAAACATTATATAACAAAGACAGGCTGAGCAATGTTGAATTCAAGGAGGACAGACAAGAAAAGAAGTTCATTGAGAATGATCAGCTTCCAAGTATTATTTGACAAGATGATAAGAAATAACATGAGAGTACTTGGGATTGAAGAAAACATTGAACAACAAACAAAGGGCATTAAAAATCTTCTGAGTGAAATTGCCAAGGAGAATTTTCCCCATATCAGAATTGATCCAGAAAATCAAATTCAAGATGCATAAAAGAAACCAAACAGACCTAACTAAATGAGAAACTCACTCAGACACATCATTTATAAAATGAATAACAAAGATTCAAGGAAATAATCACAAAAGCAGCAACAGGAAAACATCAAATCACATTCAGAGAGAGACCAATAAGGATTACTATGGATTTCTCAGATCAGACAGTGAAGTCCAGGAGAGCATGGACCAATATTTTTCAAATTTTGAAAGACAATAATTTTCAACCAAAGATACAATACCTGGCAAAACTCAGCTTTAAATGTGATGGGGAAATTAAATACTTCAATGATAAATTCAAGATAGCAAGGTATATGAGCACAAACCCTGCTCTACAGAAAATATTCAAGGACATACTTCATTCAGAGGAACCTGCAAACAACTTCCAAAACCCATGAACAGAAGAAAGTCAATAATCACATAACACACCAAAACATATCCAAGATAATGCAAAACAGCAATAGTCACAATGTCAGGGACCCAGATTCCCATATTTATTCTAACTCTGACTGTAAATGGACTCAATGCCCCAATCAAAAGATACAGATTGGCTTACTGGATCTAAAAACAAAGTCCAACAATATACTGCCCACAGGAGACATGTCTCACAATCACAGACTGAAGGTGAAAGGTTGGAAAAATGTCTACCAGGATTGTGGCCTGAGAAAGCAAGCTGGCATTGAGATCCTTATACTTGACAAAGTTAATTTTGACCAAAAACTATTCAGAAAGGACAAAAAATGTCACTGTATCATAGGAAAACTAACATAATGATAGTTAACATTTATGCCTCTAAGAACAACCCTCCCAAATATGTGGAAAGAGTACTCAAGGATATTAAAACTTTCATCTATCTCAACACAACAATACTGGGGGACTTTAATATATCAGTATCAATAATAGATTATCAAAGCAAACAATCAACGAAGATAATTCTAACCTAAACAACTCTATAAATCAACAGGACTTAACAGATATTGATAGAATATTCTATCCCAAACTGGCTGAGTTTACTTTCTTCTTGGCAGCTCACAGATCCTTCTACAAAATAAATCACATCTTAGTCCACAAAGCTAACCTTAAGAAATATAAAAAGTTAATGTAGTCCCATGTATCCTTTCAGAGCACAATGGTATGATATTTGCAATTAACAGCAAGAAAAACAACCAAAACTACGCAAATACTTGGAAATTCAATAATACATCTTAAACGAAGAATGAATAAAAGAGGTAATGAGAACAGAAATCAAGAAATTCTTGGAAACAAATGAGAATGATGAAAAATGTATTGAAATCTCTAGGATAGTATGAAAGTATTCTTAAGAAGTAAATTTATAGCACTGAGTGCTTTCATCAAAAATCAGGAAAGAGGCCAAATAAATAGACCTATGCTCCAACTCAAATGCCTACACAAAGAGGAACAATCCAATCCCAAACCTAATAGAAGATGAGAAATAATTAAGATCAGAGCTGAAATCAATGAAAATGAGAACAATAATAAAAACAATACAAAGTATCAGCAAAACAAAGAGTTGGTTCTTCGAAAAAAATAAATAAGATCAACAGACCCCTTACCAACCTCACTGAAATGAAGAATGAAGTAAAGCAAATCAACACAAATAAAAATGAAAATGGAGATATCACCAATGACTCAAACAAAATCCAAAAAATTATCAGAACTCATTTTGAAAACATATACTCTTCCAAGTTTGATAATCTGGAAGAAATGGACAGATATCTTGCCACATAGGACATTCCAAAATTAACATGGAAGTACATTGAAATTCTAAACCAGTCAATCTCAGATAGCAATATTGAAACAGCGATCCCAAAGCCCTTACAACAAAGAAAAGCCTAAGACCTGATAAAATTCACAGAAGAATTCTATGAGACTTTTACAGAAGAATTAACACTCATTCTGTACAAGCTTTTCCATGAAATTGGAAGGGTTGTAACAATCCCTAAAACTTTTTGTGAAGCAAATATAACCCTGATACCAAAACCCAACAAAGACACAACAAGAAAAGAAAACTAGTCTTAACTAATGGTCGATTGTCTCCACTCATCTGTAGAGGTTGGGACTAGACCTTGGCCAGTGAGAAAGTTGGTCTATTATCATGTGTTAAATCCAGATAAGATGTAATGCTATACAACATAATCCTTTTTTAGAGATATTGTGGGAAGGGGAAGGGAGGGATAAGGGTGGATAATGGGGGAGGGGCACTCCTGGGGGTAATTGTAATATCCAGAATCTATACACATTTTATATTATTTTGTTAAAAACTTGTATGGTTGTTCAAAAATAAAAAAAAATTAAAAAAAGAAGAAGAAAAAGAAAACTACAGACCAATTTCCCTGATGAACATAAACACAAAAATCCTTAATAAAATTCTAGCTATCCAGATCCAAAAATATATCAAAAAGATACATCATGAGCAAGAGGGTTTCACTCCAGGAAAGAAGGGCTGGTTCAACATATGCAAATCAATAAATGTAATTCAGCACTTAAGCAGAATTAACAATAAAAATCAAATAATCATCTCGGTTGATGCAGAAAAGGCCTTTGATAAAATTCAGCACCAACTTATGCTCAAAACTCTGGATAAGATAAGGATCAAGGGAAGATACTTAACTATATATGTAAGATCCATTTATGACAGACCCATAGTCAACATTATGCTCAATGGAGAAAGACAGAAAGCATTTCCACTGAATTCAGGAATAAGACAAGGATGTCCACTTTGACCACTCTTATTCCACATAGCCCTTGAAACCCTAGCCAAAGCTATCAGACATGAGAAGGAAATCAAGGGAATTTTAATAAGTAAAGATGTCTGTATTTGCTGATGACTTGATCCTATACCTAGAAGACCCATTAAGCTCAATCAGAAGACTTTTAGAGCTTATAAATGATATCAGTAAAGTGGCTGGTTATAAGATCAACATCAATAAATCATTAGTTTTCCTATACTCCAGCAACAATTCCACTGATGAAGAAATCAGAACATCTGTCCCATTCACAAATTCCTCAAAAAGAATAAAATTCTTGGGCATCAATCAAACAAAGGATATTAAGGACCTCTACAACAAAAACTATCGAATATTAAAAAAATAAATGTCAGATGATCTGAGTAGATGGAAAACATTCCATGTTCTTGGTTAGGCAGAGCCAATCTAATCAAAATGGCCATTCTACCAAAAGCTCTACATAGATTCAATGCAATCCCCATCAAGACACCGATGATATTCTTTACGGATATAGAAAAAGCAATTCTCAAATTCATATTGAATAACACAAGGCACAGAATAGCCAAAACACTACTGAGCAAGAAAGAGGAAGCAGGATGTGTCACAATTCCTGACCTGAAATTATAGTATGGGGTCATAGTAACAAATACAGCATAGTATTGGTATCAAAACAGAAATGAAGATCAATGGAACAGAATAAAAGATACTGAAACAAATCCTCAAATCTTTACCCATCCAATATTTGATAAAGAGTCCAAAAGCATAGTGAGCAAGAAGGACAGCCTGTTCAACAAATGGTGCTGGACAAACTGGACAGCCATATGCAGACAACTGAAATTAGATCTTTACATCTCACCCTGCACAAGAATCAAACCAAAATGGTTCAAGGATCTGGAAATTAAACCAGTAACTCTACAACAATTGCATGAAGTAAAAGTAGGTTCAACACTACACAACATAAGTGTCTGGACTGCTTTACTTAACAAGACTTCCATAGTGCAAGAATTAAAGCCAAGAATAAATGAATGGGATGCAATTAAACAAAAGCTTCTGCACAGCTAAAGAATTTGTCAAGAGTTTCAAGAGAGAACCTACAGAATGGGCGAAAAGCTTGGCCTGCTACACGTCTGACAGAGGGCTAATATCCAGAATATACAAAGAACTAAAAACACTGAACACCAAAACCACAAATAATTCAATCAATAAATGGGCTAAGGAGCTAAATAGAAATTTCTAAATGAAGGAAGTCCAAAAACCCATAAATAGATGAGAAAATCCTCTATATCACTGGCAATTAGAGAAATGCAAATCAAAACTTCACTGAGATTCCACCTCACTCTGGTCACAGTGGCAGAAATGAAGAATATGAACAATAGATGCTGGAGAGGTTGTGGGAAGAGAGGAACATTTTCACACTGTTGGTGGGACTGCAAGCTTCTACAGCAACTCTGGAAAGCGCTCTGGAGAGTCCTCAGAAAAAATGGAAATGGAACCACCTTATGACCCAGCTATCCTACTCCTGGGTATTTTCCTGAAATAGCTAGAATAGGCAACTACAGAGATGCAGCTTCATAAATGTTTATAGCAGCTCAATTTACTATAGCTCAACTATGGAACCAACCCTGATGCCCCTCACTGGATCAGAAGTTACAAAAACTGTGGTTCATATATACAATGGAATTCTACTCTGCTGTTAGAATGATATCATGGCATTTGCAGCCAAACAGATGGAGATGGAAAAATTATGCTAAGTGAAATAACCCAAACACAGAAACTCAAGGGCCTAATGTTTTTTCCCGTATGTTGAAGCTAGAATACAACCAGAAAGAGACTGAAAGTTGGCTAAGCTAATAATAACCTCATCATTGATGAAATTTTACATGAGCGGGGAGAACCATGCCTATGACCCTGGTGAATGAAGGAAGATGCAGGAGGTGTAGGAATAGGAGCGATACCAAGGCAGCTAGAGGGAGGAGGTAAGGGAGTTATCAACCCAGTGGGGAACCTTCAACTTCCATGAGAAGCCAAACTAACATGGGCATAAAGTAGAGGGAAACATGGGATCAGGGGGAACTCAAAGCAGGGAGATCATGAACTGGCATCAGAATTGGCTTGCTCTGTCAATATCTATGTGTTCATAAATATGTGGCAACAATTCTTTCCTATGTGTAAGACTATGTTGAACAAATTTTAAAAAACATAATGGATCAAAGAACTAGGAATTAAACAATTAAACTAGTTACTACACAACTGCTAGAAAAAAATTAGATGCAACACTCCAGCATATGGGAGTACTCAAAGTCTTTCACAACAAGACTCCCATAGTGAAGGTACTAAACTCAAGAATTAAAGAATGGGAAGCCATTACAATAAAAAGCTTTTGCTCAGCCAAGTTATTGGTCAAACTATTAAGGAAGAATTTACAGAATGGAAGATAATCATGGCCTGTGATTCCTCTGACAGGAAACTAATATCCAAAATTTACAAAGAACTCAAAAAACTTAATATCAAAAATGTAAACAATCCAATCAATAAATGAGCCAGAGAGCTAAAAAGAAAATTCTCAACAGAGAAAATCGAGCAAGTCCATGAATACATAAGAAGGTATGCTAGGGGCTGGAGCAGTGGCTCAGCAGTTTCAGTGCTTGCCTGGCAAGCACGAGGACCCGGGTTCAAACCCCAGCACCGCGTACACAACTAAGTTTTGGAGCAACGAGGGCCATGTGAAAAACTCAATAAAGTTGTTTCTCTCTTAAAAAAAAAAAAAAAAGAAGAAGGTATGCTAAATCATTAATAATCAGAGAAATGCAAATCAAAATTACATTAAAGCCTAGATAGAGCACTTATTCAGCAGTTAATGGCATTTGCCTGGCAAGTGCATGGATGTGGGTTCAAACCCCAGCACCACATACACCACAAAGTGTTGGAGCAGTGCAATCTACATGGAAAACTAAATAAATTTGATTCTCTCTCTCTCTCTCTCTGACTCCCTTCTCTCTCTTTATAAAAAAAAAACTACATTAAGATTTTACCTTTGAAGTCATATTGGCAAAGATAAATGATATAAACAAAAACAAATGCTCTAGGGGTTATGGGGAGGTAGGAACCATTGTGAGAACATAGGAATCATTGGTGGAATTGCAGACTGGTATAGCCACTCAGGAAAGCATTGTGGAGATTCCTCAAAAAATTAGGATGGAACCACCATAGGACCCAACTATCCCTTTTCTGGGTACTTTCACATAGGAATTAGAATCAAAATCAATGTGCATAGCAGCTCAATTTATAATAATTAAATTATGGGATCAACTCATATGCCCCTCACAGGATGAACGGATCCAAATACTGAGGAACGTACATACAATGGTGTTCTACTTAGCTATTAGAAACAGTGATATTATGGCAAAGGAAGAAATTATGCTTTGCAAAATTAATCAAACCTTTTGTGGAGGCTAGAGAAAATACCCAGATTTGGGTGAAAGGTTGTCAAGCTCTTGAACTAGACCCACTAAATGTGTAGCAACACATAATCTAGGGGAGCTATAGATATATAGGGGAGAGAAGGGTTAGGGGAGAGGTAAGCAGAGCAGGAAGAGGTGGGGAAGATAGGGAGGAATCTTGGGAGATAATTAATAATGTAAACTACTTTTGACCCTTCTGAGAAGCCAAACAATACTTATCCAATCATATATACATGATTGCAAATTGTCCAGAATATATATGGATATTCATAACTGTTATGAGAGGAAATAAAGAAGAATCAAGAAATCAAGAGACTGGGGGTGACTCTGGATTAGGATTAAATGCATAATATATTGTTACTTTATATGCCTTTGTGATTGTATAAAACCTGAGCTCCTTAAAACAATTACAACAAAAAGATTATATTCCTATTATGCATGCACCTATTTGGGTAAGACAGACATTGACTGAGCTGAGTTCTGAAAAGTTCCAATAACAGACTGTGAGCAGGTAAGGATGTCCCCAGGTAGGAAACAGCTGGCCTGGAAGGCAAGATGACACCAGGTCGTAAATGTTATTCATACTGTGATCAAGAAACTGAGGTTTGAAGTTTTTAATAATCTCAAGGGGAAACTCAAGAAAAGGCCATTTGAAAAAAGAAGGCAGGGAATTGAAGATGAAAATCACATGTAAAGACATAGAGTGTAACACTCAGGGTAATTTAAAGTAATCTGCCTGTCAGCAAATGTACTTGTAAGAAAACAAAATAATGAAATTCAGAATATAAACTAGTAAACTAGAAATAGAAACAACATAAAAAATTGAGTACCAAAGTTTGATTCATTGGCGATATGAGAAAATAGAAAGAATAATTGAGAAAACAAAAGAAAATGCAAATGACCAATAGGAAGAATTTTAAAAATGAGATATCACAGAGTTCCAACAGAGATTAAAAACTAGTCAGGCAATAATATATACTATTTTGTAGAAACTTATTTCATAATTTACACTATGAAAAACTTGTTACACCTTGAAATATGTCTAACAA
>PVKS010046399.1:0-13315 GCA_004027875.1 Aplodontia rufa
ATAGACAAACTTTTAATACAGTTTTATTCATTGTACCTTTAACCATGACATTTCATGTTACTTTTCTTTAAAAAAAAAAGTGCCTTTTAGGGTGATGCTGATAAAATTTCTCATGCTAGTTAATGTAATGGGCCCTGCTCATCAGGAAGGGGATGCTCCTCTTAACTGTGGCTCAGTAGGACTTACTATCTTTTTTCAGGCTCGTTCTACTGCATGGATGATGTCTACACCCCTACAGCTTCTGTCTCCATCTTCGTGTTTGTACATGCATCAGTACCCTCTGTGTGGTCTATTTAACTTCATTCACAGTTAGCGTTTCAGTCTAGCTTACCAGTTACTAACAGTGCCCATGATCCTCTCACCTCCACCCACCATCCCCAAAGCCAGGCTCTCCTGCATCAATTCTCACAGCTCCAAATGGTTTTCTCTTCCATGCACTTGAACATGGACAGAACAGTGTTTTTTAAGACGATCCTGGCATTTCCCATTTACTCCCTTTAAATATCAGATAACCACTGATCCCTTATTGATTTTATCCTACCTTTTCTTTCACTTCATATTCTTTCCATCTCTATTTACATCCTCATTGTATTTCTAATTACTGTAATTTCTTATCAAGACTACTACAACTCTTAACTGTACTGTCCATATTCAGCCTTCTTTATGAAAACCAGCCTCTATTCTGCAATCATTTACTTTTCTCTTAAGATACACATTAGGTCATATCAGTTGTGCTTACAATCTTTTATGCCCTCCTAGGATCCTAAAGACAAAGTCCCAAATTCTTATTGTAGTTTAGAAAACAGCACAAGTTAGTATCTACTTGTTCTTCCAGCCTCAATTTTCATCACTTCTACCCATCGACCCCGCTAGTTTTTTATTGTTTAGAGATAAGGAATTCCACATAAAACAATGAGACACCTTTTGATGCTTCCTTCAAATTTTTTTCTCAAGCTGAACCATGAAACACTTCCTCAGGAATAGAAGGAGTGTTTTTAAAACGCATATTTTAGGGTTCTGTTCCAAAACTACTGAATTAATCTTTGTGTGAGTGGAACTGAGATTGTATTTTCTCAGATACCACAAACAGGAAGCTTCACCCATAAAATAGAGAAAGTTTATTATTAATGATAAATTCCCTTATACCCAATAATGGATCTTTTCTCCTCAATCAGTAATCTCATTTTAGGTAATCTCCTCTATTCCGTAATTCTGAATACTGCCTATTAGCCAGAGGAACCTATCTATCTTAATCCTCTTTTGACCTTCAGCCTTAAGCATTAATTTTCCTCTGACCTCTCCACTAGGTGGCTCACAGGCATCTGGTACTAGGCAGGCATGCCCTAAATTCCTCAGGATGTGCCCGAGAATTGTTTCCTCTTCCATCAAATATCCATCAACCCAGTTGCTCTTGTCCAAAACTTTTCCTTCACATCCAAACAAATCCATAACCAAATACTCTCTTTGCATCAAAACTTGTCACTTTTATTAACCTTTTCTGTATAAGAAGATGTCCCTTTTGGCCCAGCTCCTGGCACTATTTGCTGGCACTATTGTGATAAGCTAACACCTACCTGAATTCCTCTAACAATTTCAGGTATTGGAACCAGAAGGAACTTTCTGCTCTACCATCTTAAGCACCTTCAGTTTCTTCCTGTAGTATCAGGATAAACTTTTTGCATCAAACTTTCTGATGCAGCCAATAAACCTCTGCATGATCTGACCCTTAAGACTACCTGATCTTAACTCCTGCTAGCTGCTCAGCTCATTCACTGTTGTACAGCCACAGCGGCCTCCGACTCTCCATCTGACTTCAGTCCCTTTACATAATATGAATCTTTCTTTCTTTCTTTCCTCTCCTCAAATGTGCTTGTCTAACTCCTACTTATGTTACTATCTCTACGTGCATTATGTATGTACATTTATATTATACACATACCTATACCAATTTCTAACTATATACATTTCTATATACACATGTATTTGTGTGTCCATAATATGTGCATGTATGTATATATAGAGACCTTAATGAGTAAGAATTATACATATACATATATGAGAGACCTTAAGGAGTAAGAATTACATATGTATGTATCTATATACATATACATATATACATATACACACAAATATATATACATATATACACACATATATGATACATATATATACACATATGTATATCATTTCCTGAACTATTAATCTAAATTTTGCCTCATTTTTTTTTAAAGAGAGAGAATGAAAGAGGGAGAAAGTTAATTTTTTTCAACTTTTTTTGTTTTTCCATTATCTATTTGTGTATGCTCTGCTGGGGATCAAACCTGGGACCTCATGTGTGGCAGTCAAGAGCTCTATCACTGAGCCATCCCTACAACCCCTGCCTCTTTATTTAATTGTAATTTATTTTTCTTCTTAGAATGCACTCATCATTTTTAATCATATATTTGACTTAAAAAATCATTGGGTTTAGGGCTGGAGAGGTGGCTTACTGTATAGAGTGCTTGTCTGCATGTGCGAGATCTCAGATACTACCCCAGCACAGCGTTCACAAATAAACAAAGGAAAAACAAAAACCAGATGAAAGCACAGTATCTCCCTCTCTCTCTCTCTCTCTCTCTCTCTTGAAAGAAAAGAATTATTAGTTTAATAATCTGTTTCTAATAAGATGGTAACTTCAATAGAGCAGGGAGGGACATATGTCAGTGTCATGTCTCAATATTCAGTCCAGTGATTGGCACAAACCTGGCACTTGATACTTACTAAATGCCTGAATGAACATGAAAATAAAATATCTCCATACAAGATTACGAAAATGAAAAAAACTGAATCATTCCTTACCTTATTTCCTTGTCATATTTTTTAAAGTGTTATGGTAAGGGAGGGGAGAACTTTTTAATCAAAATTTCAATGCAAATTTGATTTAATGAATATTTTTGAAAAATTTGAAACATCAGTATATTAGTATGGGAAAGTAAAGCTATAAAAGTAATGTCACCGATATCAGATTTTCCTAAACTGAAAACTGCTTATGGCTCGGTACCACAGAAATTAATATTAATGACACTGCATAGTGATTCTAGAATATCTCTGCTGAGTTGGTTGAATTCTTGTAAATATATTTTATGTTTCAACTCCCTCCCCACAATTATTGGTGCAACTAGGAATAACAGAAGATGTGATTCCAGACTAAAAATTGTTGAAGGCCATCATTATCACATCTTAAAGTGATTATGAGAGATATCCTCATAAAGTGATTATGAGAGATATCCTTGAACTATGTTAAAAAAAAAAGAATAGCTTAGGGATAATATTCAAATACTGAGTACCTGTTAAAATATAAAAATGCCATACAAACATTTCCTTATTAATTTTATAAACAATTTATGAACTGCTTTCCCTCAAGACATTTTTATTTTCTAAGTTGTATTCCTTGAGATAAGGTGTTCAGAAAGTAATGGAATAAATAGCGTGTGAAGAGAAGCAGTTTACAGATAAACCAAATCGAGATGTTAGTTCATCTCCTTCTTTCATCTGAAAAAAGAGCAGTCATTATCTGAAATGATTTTCAGTTTAATGTGATATTTTAATTTCTCTAACATCAATTCCTAAACCACAAACAGATGTAACTATCATATATTAAATTAATTTCTGTTTATGACTTTGTACTATTATAAAATACATTTATACAGACTTATATGGTTTTGATGTGTCAAAAATGAACATTTGTGTCATTACTGTTCTCTTTATGTTTTGTGGTAATATCCAATAAAAACAAGACAACAGGGCTTCTTTGTTGTAGAGTACATAGTTTAAAGACATTCATGTATTATGGCTTTTTCATTGTGTATTTTAAAATCAATGTTAACTTCAAGGTGAAATTTCCTTAGTCTGAATTACTTTGAAAAAGCATGATATGCTATCTTCCATAATTACTTTTTTTCCATTTGATTGTATGTTCTATTATCATATGAATCTAAAAAGAACCAATGACATAATTTCTAAAGTGCAATGAAATACATAATTAACTTATGAAATTGGGACTAAAAATCAAAGGAAGAATTGCAATCTTATTCTTAGAGTACGTTTTACCTTGCGAACTTATTTTCAAATATCTTGAGACAAGTTTAAATAATACAAAAATTGCCACATGAGTTAAAAAATCATAAACTGAAAAATGGTTTATAATAATTTGATGGATTTGTATTTTTTCTTTTCTTTCTTTCTTTCTTTTTTTTTTTTTTTTTTTTTTTTTTTTTTTTTTTTTTTTTTTTTTTTTTTTTTTTTTTTTTTTTTTTTTTTTTTTGCCCTGGGGGGTACTTTACTATTGAGCCACATCCCCAGATGTTTTTATTTATTTATTTAGTTAGTTAGTTTTGAGACAGGTTCTTGCTAAATTGCTTAGGGCTTTACTAAGCTGCTGAGGCTGGCCTCAAACTTTCTATCCTTCTGCCTCAGCCTTTATATTTGCTGCAACACCACATCCAGCTAGATTTATCTTTTTAGGTGAAATTGTTACATAAAAGAGACAAAGTTAATGACTTTGTTTTAACTTATTTTCCTATATATATACTATCTATTGCAAATCAAACCAATGTGGAAATGTTAGAAAATACATTTGTATCTGTGACTATTCCTAAATCTTACTTAAATATGCATCATCAGTCAATAGACAATTAAATAAACATAAGTAGATTTTCAGAGCATAAATTTTAAATTTCTGATACTTGATCTTTGACTTAATGAATAAATAATTTCAATACCATGGATTTAAATGTAAACATAAAATAATTCAAGTATTAAAAACTTCAGTATAAGGGCAGAAGTGGTGCCTCAGCAGTTGGAGTGCTTACCTGGCATGTGCAGGGACTCAGGTTCAAGCCCTAGCATCACATACACAACTAAAGTGTTGGAAAAGCAAAGGCCAGATGAAAAAATAAATAAGGTTGACTCTCTCTTACTCTCTCTCTCACTCTCTCCCTCACTCTTAACACAAAGTCAGTATACATTTCTCTATAACCTGTGTATAAATAAAAGTTTTTTAAACTATGATTTAAAAACCAAATATAACAAAAACTGTCCAATAAGAATTTGCCTTCACATTCTTTTTAAAAGAGAAAAACAATTTGTATGGAAAATAAAGTTTTAAGCAATATCAAGAGGTTACTGACAAGGAATAACGTGGGGTCAATACATGGGAGACAAAGTTTGCACTTCCTATCACAGATAAAGGGCTAACATCCCAGAAAAATGATTCTAATAAGGTGAGAACAATATCAAAAGCCAGGTGGAAAATGGAAAACAACCAAATAGACAAGCAAAGCTCCATGTGTTTTGCATTGGTGTAACACACATAAGCACAAATCAGAAACCAACGAGATTACTGATTTACAGACAGTGGGTGATATCAACATGACTATCATACATAGAGATATGTATTTTTTAGGTAAAATATTTATTTGAGAATAATAACATACAAGAATTGCAATTTGGACTAGGACATACCCACACATCAGGTTACCTTCTGGGAATATCCGAAGAATATGAAAACAGCAGAATCTAAGTGTATTTCAAATGAACAACATAAACACACTGAAGGCTAAGGTCTTCAGAGTATATATTTTGTTCCCTGGCTAAATTCTGAATTTAACTGAGAATTAATGTTTCCTTTGAAATGAGAGTGACATGATTGTATCACGACGCTTGTTTCTACGATTGTGTTAACATTGCATCATTAAAGTGGGAAAGCAGGAGAAATGCTGAAAGGCAATTCTAACACTCTTCTTCCTTGTTATTTCCTTTAAATGGTGGAAGATGAAATGCCCAGTTTCCTGGACTCTTGCAACTAGGTGGGGAGCCATGTACCCTTCCAGTCAGCCATCAGGCACGAGGGAAAATCTTTACTTTCCTGGTTAGGAAGGACACCACCACTTTCCACAAAAATGACACCAGAAACAAACTCCCATCATATTCCTTGCTCTAGGTGGTAGAAAGGTTTACACCTATTGGTTCTCATTACCCTTAGGCTTTCTGTTGGGTGGGAATACAAAGTCCCTCATTTAAATACAGCATACCCGCACATTCAAAGCATGCTCCTAACCCAAGATCACACAAATAAAATGCTTTGGGGGATAAAAAGTCAATGAGTTTTTATTGCTGTGAAGACCTTATAAGCATAATAGTTTCATATGAAATATCTTATTTAGCCCTTGGTATTCTTAAAAGCAAGGATAATGATATACATTTCATATAAGACCAAACTGAAATTCAGAGATCTTGATTATAATACTCAAAAAGAGAACGCAGTTCATAAGAAAAATCAGGATTCAATATCAAGATTTTCTTAGCTGCTTTTCCCCATGATATGCAGTCTAATATAACAGATTAACTCAAAAGAACTTTGAACACATCAAAATTATAATGCCATTTTGGAGTCAGAAGCCAGATAATTATAATTAAATAAAAGCTTTTGTAGCTTCTGACTCTGCTTTCTAAATTTACTGCTAATTTTTCAAGACCTTAGAGCTGTGTATGTGATTCTCAACTTCAAATTTTAATGCTCAATACAAGATCAAATAACTTAATATTTGCTATGAACTATTTTACAGTGTTGTGAATTTAAAATTTTTCTTAAGTAGACATAATTTTCCAATCAGGGGAGGAAAAAGTCTTTTATCCAATTATTTAATCAAATTGGCTATAATGTGGGAAAGTTGCAAAATTGAACATTATAGTGGTTATTCTTTTGTGGGTGTCTCGCTGTGTGTGTGTACTGAGGATTGAACCCAGGACCCTTAATCATTTAGATAAAGTTTTTCATGGAAATTACATTTAGAATTTTATGCATAAAAGTAATAAAAGTTCCCATTGAAATATGACGAACTCACTCATACATGATTGCATCTTTAGCACACAGACAAAACTGGAAACCTCATGTTGCATGATTCCAAAATATACTACAAAACTATCGTGACTAAAACTATGAGGTATGAGGATGAAAATGGACAAATAGACTCATGGAACAGAATAGACAGCGCAGAAATAAACCCATACACTGATAGCCAATCTGTCTCTGGTAAAGGTGTCAAGAACACACCTTTGGAAAATAACATTCTCTTCAGAAAATGATGCTGGAGAAACAATGTCCACATGCAGAAGAATGAGACCATCTGCCTCGTCACCAGCAATCGGTTTAAAAGGATAACGACTCAAATCTAAAACCTAAGACTAAGGAACTACTAGAAGAAATCATTGATGAAAGGCTAAATATCATATTATTCTGAGCAAGAATTTTTTTTTTTTAAAGAACGTAACAGCATTGGGATCGTAAGCAAAAAGACAAGTGCAATTACATCAAACTAAAACACTCCTGTATAGTAAAGGCAACAATGAGCAGGTGAAGAGACAACTTAGAGACTGAGAGAAAATATTCACCAACTACATATCTGAAAAGGCGCTAATGTCTAGAATGCTACTAGGAACTTGAGAAACTTAGCAGTAAAATAATAACAATATAATAATAATTTGTTTTGAATGTGCAAAAATTCTGAATAGAAATCTTTCAAAAGAAAACATGCAAATAGTCAAAAGGTATATGAAAAGCTGCTGGACAACACTTGTCACTAGGTAGTTTAAAATCAAAACCAAAATGAGTTAGCTTCTCACTCCAGTTACAGGAGCTCTAACAAAAAACACAAAGTATAACAAATGCCAGCAAGTATACAGAGAACGGGGATCTCTTCTGTGCTGTTGGTGGGAATGTAACTTGGTACAGCCACTTCAGAAAACAGAATGGAGGTTTTTCAAAATAAATTAAAAGAACTACCATATGATCCAGTAATTCCACTAGTGGGTATATAGCCAAAGGAAATAAAACCAGTACATTGAGAAGACATCTGCACTATTTATTGCAGGACTATCTTCCGTGGCAAAGATACAGAATCAACCTAGGTGTCCATTAGCATGAGAATGAAATAAAAAAAATGTGGTGTGTACCTACACAAGGAAATAATACTCACCAATGAAAATAATGAAGTTACCATAGCATGGATGGATTTGAAGAACATAATGTTAAGTGAAATAAACCAGTTACAGAAAGACACATATAATGTGATTCACTCACAAGTTAAGCTCACAGAAGTAAGAAATAGAATAGTGGCCACCAGAGGCTGGGGAGAGTAAGGGGGACATGAAGAGAGATTGAGTAGCGGGTACAAATTTACAAGTGGATAGAGGAATAAATTCAGTGCACTTTTACACAAAGGGGTATTTGATTAACAATATTGATTCATATGTTTCAGAATAGATGAAGGGATTTTTTGAATGCTTTATCATAAAGAAATGGTAAATGTTTGAATTGATGAAGAAGCTAATTATCTTGATCATTAAGGAAGGTATATATATTAAAATATCACACTGCAACCCATAATATATACAATTATTGTGTGTTAAATAAAAATAATAAATAATAAGTAAAAACAGTATGTGGGATTCAGAGACCAAGTATCCTAAATTTCCATTTTATTAATTCAATAAAATTATTGCACACTACTATGGACAAACTAGTTTATTAATTACTGAAATTACAGAAATAGTACCTAGAGAGAACTAAATAGGCTCATAATTTGGTAGGGCAGTTTTCAGAAAAATATTGAAGAAATTCCACTATAATAAAGAGGTAAATAAATATGGAAGTGATATTTAAAAAGTGGTGACGTAACAAAAGCATTTACCAGATGAGGGTTGTGGGTCAAAGCAGTCACCCACCATTTGGGGACCATATCTGCAGGAAGAGAAGAGAATCTAACCTTGAGTTCCCTGCTGGAATTCCAACCAGCAGCTACCATGGGACATTTGCAGCGCATGGGGGACTGGGGTGAGCAACACCTCAGGGCTGGGTGCAGAGGGCGTTCACCTTGGTCTGATTGTCAATCCCAAGGGCTTTGGCCAGATTCAGACTCCTATGAGTGAAGTGTTCCTTCTAGAACAGGGTTCCTCCCCCTTGTCGCTGTGGGGGTCTTCCTGTGCATGGTGTGTCCCCCACCCACCAGATGCCGGGAGCACCCCCTTCCCAGGGAGGTGAACCCAGAAGGTCTCGGACATTGCCAAATGTCCCTCGTGGGCAAAATCATCCCCATTGAGAGCTCTTGCTTTAGAAGGTGAGGGTTAATTTAGAAGAATCGGGTAGAAATTTCCAGTACAGCGAGCTTAGCTGAGAACTTGGCAGCTGTGGACTTGTCAGACACTCATCCCTTTTAATCTTTCCTGATGGTTCTGCAGCTCCCTTTAGGATCTTCCCTCTGTCTTCCCCTACATACTTCCACCTTCTGGGAGGGTGCTCTCTGCCCTCATCCCATCCCTCTCAGGTGAAGCACTGCTTCTTGTCTCCCTCACACCATTTTTCATCCCTATCCCAAGGGCAAGGGCTAATCTGGTGCCCCTGCCACCTCTGACAAAGCCCTGACGCTTCCTACAGCATTTTTTTTAAGAGAGAAGGACAGTGAGAGAAAGAGAGACAGAGAGAATCAATTTTTATTGAGTTTTTCACATGGCTTTCGTTGCTCTGACACTTAGTTGTGTACGTGGTGCTGGGGTTTGAACCCATGTCCTTGCCTGTGCAGCCAAGCACCATAACCGCCGAGCCACCGCTCCAGCCCCCTACAGCTTTTTCTTGCAGCAATGCTACCTTTGAGATCCTTCGGGAAGCTGTCTCCCACCTGCCAGGCGTGGGCTGCTTCACCATGTCTCTGCCTGGGATGGCTGGAGTAAGAGCCCCTCACTTCCTTTTAGGAGGGCCACCCGAAATCCGGGGTGGTGGTGCATGCCTGTAGTCTAAGGGCTTCCTGCGATATTTCAGAGTTGGGCAGGGAGAAAAGGACTGCCACAAGCGCTGCAGTTGCGGGATGGCCCGGTGGGCTCTATCTCTTATTTTGGCACAGACTCGTCCGGCATACCATTTGGGACAGTAGAAATAATAGCAGCAGCATTCGCACCCCAGTGCTGGGGCTGAATCTACATCCTCAAGCATGCCAGGCAAGTGCTATAACTGCTGAGCCACCACTAGCCCTGTCCAGATGATCTTAAAAGGGCTCTTCTGCTATCCCTTCACTGGTCTGCAAATCAAGTGTCCACTCAATGAGCAATTTTTGTATGGTACCATGACAGATACTGATAGATTGAAAGGAGAATCCTACTAAATTCTGAAAATGTGATGTGACTATCAACAAGAAATTAAAAGGTTTGGAAGATTACAAGGTTTTACCAAGACTCTCCTTCATGAAAGAACTAAATTTCCACTAATTTGCATTGAGGGTTACTTCTGAATCAGAAATACTTGAATCTAATTGCTATCCCTCCTCCATCAGTTCTATGTGACCTTAAATGAATCATGCAGCATCTTTCAACTTTATTTGTTGAAAGTTATTTGTATGGAAGAGAAAATAAAAGCCTGTAGATCTTAATGAGAAAAAAAAATCCTTCGGGTAAAAATACCTAGAAGATAGCATTACAGAGACCTCGGGTGCCCTAAGCATGTAACTGGCTACTAGAGGATGTCTGTCTGGTCAGCGGTCACCCCACTTTCCTGTGATGACTTGCACCTCCTCCCATTGGATGCTGACTGTCTACCCCTGGGTTAGTACATTTTCCCGATACCTAGCCTCCGACTTAGCAGTGGTCATCCAGGTCCACTGTGGGTCTCTTGCAATAGGGTGAGGTTCCTCACACTTGTGCTTACAGAAGCAGTTGAGTCACACCTCCTATTAAGTATACTATCATGAAAAAAATGATAAGTATCTTTTTATCACATAATATAAATATTACTGGAATAAAAAGTTGGAAAAGGATGCTTGATTTTCAACAGTAAGGCTTCTGTTGAGGTTCTAGTTTGGCCTTCAGAGGTCAAGAACAGAGTCTTCCCCTGAAGACTCCACCACCCAGGTGCCAGGGAGAGAGACCAGAAGGACCCAAAGCACTTTGCCAGTTGAGAATCAGGCCTTTGCCAGTTGAGAATCAGGCACACATGCTGAAAAGAAGTCATCTCAAGCTTTTCCTAGTCAATGTAATCAATTGCCTTTTAGATCATGAAGCTGATAATACAAACATGTTATCTATCCTGATCACTAAGACCTGATGTTTAAAAAGGGCTTTCTTTATGAAATTTATTTTTTTGAAATAAATTATTTTCCTTGAAGAAAAAAAAAAGACTTTAACCTCAGGAGCTATCATGGAATGTCTTCTGAGATGGGGCACTCTTTGCTGTGGAACTGACTTCTTTTATTTTTCTGGTGAGAGAGGGATAGGGATTTTGGTTCAAGAAAGAACAGCTGATAAAACAAGAAAAAGTGACAAGTACAGCACATTTGGGGAAGACAGGAGAAGTGCGGGGAAGGCCGTTTGCGGAAAACTTATGAGAGTTCTGTAAGAAGTGAGCTCCTTTGAGAAATTCTAAGAAGAAACCTGTAACCTTCCACATGTCAGGTTGGTTTTCGCTTTTTGCTTGAACTTTATCTTGAGGTAAAAAGGAACAGATCCTCTGGTTTTCTCCGTTTCTGTTTTATTTCCCTTTGTATTACGCTCTGTCAATTTAAGAGTAAGAATCTTTCAGAGAATTTAGAACTTTGCTTAGCTAAGTCAAAGGAAAATGGCATTTAGATACACTTAATCAAAAAGATAGTCCTCCTGGCAATAAGAATGTAGTCACGGGGCTGGAGCAGTGGCTCAGTGGTTATAGCGCTTGCCTGGCATGTGTGAGGCCTTCGGTTCAAGCCCCAGCACCACATACACAACAAAGTGTGCGAGCAATGAAAGCCATATGAAAAACTAAAATAAAGGTTGATTCTCACCTTATCTCTCTTTAAAAAATTAAAAAATAGAAGAGTCTGCATACCCGTGTTTATTTACTATAGCACTTTTTGTAATAGCAAAGATATTAAATTAACCTAGGGGACATCAACAGATAAATGAAATTTTTCACAACTCACCCTGTTGAGGGCCGAGCTAAGTTTTTAACATTTGAAAACCAAAACAACAAAATGTTCCCTGATTATGAACTTGAACTAATTCAGATCTAGTACCAAGTGAATAGGAAATTACAACACAGTGTGAGAAGTACTATAGTTCAGGGCCCTATGAATTTACAATGAAGAGTTATCCAACCTTGTTCTTCAACAATAGCAGGCAGGGGTCAGGAGATATTCTTAGAGAACAAATGTATTAGTCTTTGCCAAAATGGGGGGAAAATAAGTACAAATTCAAAGTGAGTATTTATAAAGCTCAGAATACTAAACTTAAATGATTTATCCTGAGTTTTAGCCTTTCTACTTCTTTGGAACTAAAATATTTCTAATTTTATAGAATTTTGGTAACATTAATATTGAGTTTAAAAAACAACATTCCAAATCCAAATACACAGTTTAAAAATAAAATGCTTGTTTTTTTCCACAAAACTTTTTGAAACATCTTGTTTTATAAAATTTCCAATTTGGGAAAATAAGGTAACGCAATGATATCCAATATTGCTGACTATAGATGTTCCAAAAATTCTCCACACATCTTTTCTTCAAAAAAAGAACTCATAAGGACAGCTTTTCTTTCATGATAAAAAGCACAGAAGTGACATGGATTTATAACAAACAGAGTTAGTTACAGGATTTGAATACTTAATGTGTTGGGCTAGGATAGACAGAAATATCCATTTTGATCAATGTTAACATTTTATAAATGTCACTGAGGCTAAACTTTTTCTGTCACTAAGTCAGCAAACCTTGCCCTATATACAGCATTTATATAAGCACTGACATGTTATCACCCTATAATTTTCATATCTGTATACTTCTGTGACTAACTAAACTTCCTTCTGATTGACACATTTGTTTTTTAGAAATGCTAATGTATCCCATTCACAAGTCTCCGAAAGTGAAGAAAGTAAAGTAAAAAATCAGTGAATGGGATGCCATAAAGCTAAAAAGCTTTTGTACTGCCAAGGAAACAATCAAAAGAGTCAAGAGGTTTCCTACAGAAATGGAGAGTATCATGGACTATGATTCCTCAGACAAGGGTCTCATATCCAGAAATCTATAAAATCCTCAAAAATGTCAGCTACAAAAACACCAACAGCCTAATTGATAAATGGGCCAAAGAGCTAAATAGAGACTTCTCACCAGAGGACATTGATCAAGCCAATGAATACATGAGAAAGTGCTCTAAATCTTTAGTAATCAGAGAAATGCAAATGAAAACCACATTAAGATATCACCTTACACCAGTCAGAATGGCAAAGATGAAGAAAATAAACAACAATAGATGCTGGAGGGGCTGT